>BGPT01002465.1:65660-78121 GCA_003297045.1 Symbiodinium sp. clade C Y103 | reverse complement strand
AAAAGTACCCCTAAAAAGTCCCTAACGTAACTTCTGAAACCCCTAAAAACCAAAACATTACTGACTGATTTTGCTGGCTGCTCTGGTTCGCTGGTCTCACTTGCAAATCCTGCTAGCTGGTTTGCTTGCTGTTCTTGTTCCTGTACACTGTCTTCAGTATCGCTGCANTTTTGCTGGCTGCTCTGGTTCGCTGGTCTCACTTGCAAATCCTGCTAGCTGGTTTGCTTGCTGTTCTTGTTCCTGTACACTGTCTTCAGTATCGCTGCATCTCCTGTACGCTGTGTTCAGTAGCGCTACACCTCCGAAAGGCGAACCACTCCCAGCGGCAAATCCCCGTGGCAGTGAAGGACGGAGAAGCTTCAAAAGTACCCCTAAAAAGTCCCTAACGTAACTTCTGAAACCCTTACAAAAAGAACATTTTTATTCCTACTGAGGNCAGTGAAGGACGGAGAAGCTTCAAAAGTACCCCTAAAAAGTCCCTAACGTAACTTCTGAAACCCTTACAAAAAGAACATTTTTATTCCTACTGAGGGTTGTTGCTGCCGCTGCTGATTTCGCCGGCCTTGTTGCTGCTCCTGCTGCTGCTGCTGCTACTGCTGCCTGCTGCTGCTGCTGCTGCTGCTACTGCTGTTGCTGCTGCTGCTGGTGCCTGCTACTGCTGCTGCTGCTGCTACTGCTGCTGCTGCTGCTGCTGCTGTTGCTGCTACTGCTGCTGCTGCTGCATTTGGACATTTGGAACGCTGCAGGCGTGCTGCTGCTGCTGCTGCTGCTGCTCCTGCTGCTGCTGCTACTGCTGCTGCTGCCTGCTGCTGCTGCTGCTACTGCTGCTGGTGCCTGCTGCTGCTGCTGCGACGGCTGCGCGAAAAAAACACTTGTTCTTGTTGTTGTTGTTGTTGTTGTTGTTGTTGCTATGCAACCTCTCTTCCCTAACGCGCTCCCCCTTGCTGTCGGCCGGGGTCGGCGGATATATGTATATATACCTATGTACAAAGGTATACCACCATCACTGGCCACGACATAATGGGAAAATGCCAACTGATTTGCCAGTCGAGGGAATGGGGTAGAATCGCTTGCCGAACTGCTCAGGTGGTGTCTCCTTTTAGAGGTGAACCAACTCCGCAACCCGGATGCTATGGCGAAATCCTCGGGATTTCTTGGGTTTTGGTCCCTGAAATGATACCATCCAGTAAACTAACATAAGTATCTAAAATCACCATTTTTGAAGAGTCAATCATCTATGAGTGGGTTATTTTCTATAGCTGTGTTGAATTACCGGAGAGAAGGGGAAAACTCCCAGCTGGAAGTTTGATCATTCTCATTCATTTTCCCCTTCAGATTTGCTTAGACTTGCATTTCGGCGGCTATTCCCCCAGATGAAAAAAGGGTATTGGATTGATGCAGCGGCAAGTAGCTTGAAACCAGCTACAAACATTCCTTTGCTGGACAATTTCTGCTATGACCAGAATGACCATGATGATCTGGCTGGATGTTACAATCACACTGAGCGTCATGCGACGAAGAATGAAGGGTTGGGGCCAGGGTTGTTCTTTTGCTTCGCTGCATGTTTTCGTTGGAACGAAATGAAATGGGAAACAACCGGATCAATTTGTTCAAACAAGGCCTATATCATAGCAATCCTACAGGGTTGCCCGAGTGAATTGAAGGACCCTGCATTTGTTTTTTTTAGTTGTTCAAACAGTTTCGACACAGTGGAATATACCTTGATACGTGCAAAGCAAATGAGTTCCTTTCTCCTATCTAATGTCATGAATATAGGAAAAATGATGAAAATTCAAAAAAATGTTGTCATCCAAAAATCAACTTCTTCATTCCAGTATGCCAGTATGTACATGTATTTAATGCTTCTCTGGAGGGATGTCAACTGTTCTCTGCATCAAACTGCCTGTCACCGTGCGATACGGTGCGAGCGAGCTACAGGTACGGATTGGCAACGGACAAGCATCAGAACCTCTTCCTTTACGTCACTCGGTTGAAGGAAATCCTACACCTACCCTCTGGTATCAGCAAATACTACGGCAGTGCAAAATCCCCTATAAGTGGAGATTTTAGTGGGAAAATCATCTATAAATGGGCAAGTGGGGTATGTTGAACGTTTATGTTGAAGAATGGGATGTTGTAGATGTTGGGAATGCTCAGTAGCATCAGAGCAACACAACCTTTGAGTCTATAAGTCCAATCAGGATGTTGGTATTGATCTGGTGGGCAAATGCAGTCCACGATTTTGAAGTGAACATGTGGTTTAAGATGTCCCAAGAGCTGGAAGCGGATGTTTGTTTGGAGGATCATGCGTACTGCCAGTTGGTGAACACTTCAACTTACGGTGGTGTCCGCAAGCTGCCATCTGAAACCCTGGCTTTGCCACGTCACGAGATGATGGTGGTTGTTCCTAGATTGACAATCCTAAAACCGCAGCAGTTCTATGCTGTTGGCGCCAGAACCATTGAAAGACCCACACGTTACGGATGTTTATGCTGGGGGACCGAAAACCGAACGTGTAGTGATGCGTTTTTTTGAAGGACACAGGGTGGGGTGGTATGAGGTGGGTTGGGAAAGTAACGTTCAATAGCATTTGCGCACAGACGTCATGCTACGCCACAAACGGGTGGGGTGAGGGGTGGGGTGGGGCAATGACGTTCAATAGCACTTGCAAACATACACACACACACACACGTCATGCTACGCCACAGACGGGTGGGATGGGGTGGGGTGGGGCAGTAACGCTCAATAGCACTTGCGCACACACGTCATGCTACACGACAGATGTCTTTGATTGCACTTGCACACACACGTCATGCTACGCCACACATTATGTCTTCGTGTGCACTTGCGCACACACGTCATGCTACGCCACAGATGTCTTGGCAGTGGCGTTACATCAATATGTGCAAAACCATGTTGAAAACCACCGCAGCCACTGTGCGCAAAGCGCTGAATGGATTAAACCGTCCCAATTTCGACTGGCAGGCGTGAGAAAATAGCAAAGGGTTGCGCTTTGCAGCCTTTGTTCTTGGGAGAGAGAAAACACAAAAACAAGCATTTCGCCACTACGAAATGATTCAACGTAAAAAAAAAACACAATGGAGTTGAGGTCAAAATCATCTAGATCTGTGCGTGCACATGTCGTGCCAAAACTTCACAGTGGACAAGTTTTCCAATATATTGCTTTGAGATAAATGACAACACCGCCACGCTCGGTTTCCGGTACCTAGGGATGTTTATGGTGACACGGATTTTCACAACCGTGGAGGGTTTTTTGCCTTCATGGAACACATCTTTCGTGGGGTGAGGGGGGGGGGCGGGGGGGGGGGGTGGGGGGGGGGAGTTGGGGGTGTTGGGGTGGGCTAATCGCGTTCATTTGCACTTCCACGCACACGTCATGCTACGCTACTGCATTTTTTCTTGGATACGTCATGTTACGCTACTGTACGTCTTCTGGCACATCCACACATACATCATGCTACGCTACTGCATTTCTTCTTGGATACGTCATGTTACGCTACTGTACGTCTTCTGGCACATCCACACATACGTCATGCTACGCTACTGTACGTTCTCTCGCACATCCATACATACTGTGCGTTCTCTTGCACATCTTGGGATCTTCAGACACAACTTGTTGAAGTGATACCTGAGAGGCCGCATGCAAAGATACGAAAAAAAGGCTGCTGAAATTTTGTCGTCCAGCTGCTCAAACACATGAAACAGAAAGTGGCAAAACGTGAGGCGTTTATGCACATTGATGTCAAAAACGCACGGTTGCGATAAGCCGTTTTACCATGTTTAAAGGCTGTAAGGGGACTTGGTTGCCGGCAGAGTTTCAGAGTTGTGTAGACTCGATTCATTTCAGGCATTAGCTATATAAGAGAATATAATAGCATATATAACAGCATTTATATAAGTATATGTATACATATATATATATATATATGATATCTTATGATTACAAAAAAATCTTTAGTGGATGTTTTATTTTGTGATTTTGATGCAGTTGTTCTCAACGACACCATCCCGTGGCAGAAAAAAATCTCTACCCGGCTCCACCAGTGCCGGGACAACGCCACGACTCCGGACCGCATCAGCAAGACGAAGTTTATGGTCGGAGCCCTGGTTGATCCTGTGAGATCCAACCATAAATACTGGGAATATCATAAGATATCATGGGATATAACGAACTAATTTAGATATACTTAGATAATTAGGGTTGCATAGTGAGATAGGTTTACCCTCCTGTGTCATCAAACGTGGCAAGCTGGAAAATCCCCGAACTAAATGAAGGTTTACGGCTGGGAAAACCATCGAACTAGCTACTCGCTTGACAGACGGCCGTGGCGTTTTGTGCCAATTTCAGCAAAAAACTCAGCACATGTTCATTTTCTTGTTCTTGGAGATCGAACAAACTATTGCAAAGTAGCATCGCAAAGTTTTTTCTTTCAACTTTTCAACAGTCGCTTTAATTCATGTAGGAAGTCAAAGGCACTCATGGGCCCAAGACTTTGCGAAGAAAATTTTAAGAGCGTAGCATCGAAAACGTGTTGAACGTTGCAAAGAAAGTTCTCAAAGCGTAGCATCAAGAGTGTGTTGAACATTGCAAAGAAAGTAATGAGAGCGCAGCGTAGCATCAAGTTCGTGCTAGACGTTGTAAAGAAAGTTATCAGAACGTAGCATCAAGTTCGTGTTGGACATTGCAACGAAAGTTATCATAGCGTAGCATCAAGCGTTTGTGAACAAAATTTCAAGCGACAAAACGTTATTATGTCCCTCCCCACCCCCCGACAACCCCACCGACCCCGACAACCCGGCCCCCCGAAAACCCTTCCCAACCCCCCCACCACCACCCCCAACCATCATGATACAAGAAAGTCTGGGAGAAGACGCGAAAAGGTGCAAAAGAAAAGGATAGACAACGTGAAAAACGGGCTATTGGCACAGCCAGAAACAGAGAAAATGCTGTAAAATGCAGCACGAAATGATCCTGAAATGACCAAGAATACGCCGCCGTCTACCAACTACATCGTGTTTTTTTCAGCAAGCCATGTTTGATTTCCGGCAAGTACCGAATCTACCATGCATTATGGATACATCATCAATATACATCTACCAAAGTGTTTGGTAAAATGGAAATTCAACAACTAACCCGCTTACTTATGATAGTTTCAGTTGTGACCTATTTACGATTCACCAACCATAAGATACTATGAGTTGATATATCTACCCAAGTTACAACCTTACACCTAGGCCATGGACAGGACTAGGCCAGGTGAGATTGACACTACAAGCCACGGCAGTAGAACTTTCTCTTTGGTTGCCACTGGAACCTGCTTGTTTTTGGAAATCGCTGGGGAATGGTTGAAATCTCATCCTAGTTTTTGATGTTTTGTTTGGAACAAGTTGAAAATGTTGAGCTATCTTTGAGACAGGGGCAAGATCTCATGTAACACATAGTGGAATCGAAAACAAACCCCAACAGCGGAGTTTGCGAGTCGTTGTTTGTTTGCCGTCACTGATGCTTGCTTTTAGGCAATTGGTGATGATGTGGAGAGTCAGTTTTACCAGATTAGAGTCCCGCCTGGCCAACTGGAGTGGGATGTATCTGTAGCCTCAAGTTTACCCCAATGTTCGCTTTCCCAAAGCACGTCATCCCTGGTCTTGGTGATGAGTGGGTGGAATAGCTGTTTTCATGAAACCCATTGATGGCAAAGTTCGCCAGACTTCTACCCATTTTCCATGTCATTCCATGTCATCCATTGTCATCCCATGTCATCCTACCATCCACGATCCATGGTGCCAGAAATGGGACAACGGCAAATGGAAGGAGGCACGGCCGCACACTGCCTTGCTCGGAACAAAGATGAACATGGTATCTATCTTCACCTCAACGACTGGGGATGTATTGGGGTAGCAATTGCTCGCTTGCAAAACGCCTTTCCTCCGAACAAGACTTCGTCTCGGATGATGGCACAGGACAACACAGTGAGGGTGCTGAACCAATTTGGGTCCTTGGTCACTGCGAAAGAAGCTGACCGTGTTGGGTGCCTCAGCAGAGGCTTCCACCGCTCTGAAGCAATACAAAGAAAGCGAAGCATTTGTTGATGATACTACTGAGTTATAGCGGGAACTTTACTGAAATTTGTTTATATAAAGTATATCAAGTAGAAGGTCTACATACTGTATATGATTCGTGGCCTTCAAGTTTCCCATCATTTCCCATGAGGATTCCTGCGAAGGGGAGATCTACATTCATGCCTTTTTCCCCACCTGCCAGGTGAGGGTCACTAGATTTTATAAGAGCGGTCTCTCCGCTCCCGGGCCTCCTCCGCCTCGCCAGCTCCAGATCGCAGTGGGCACTGCCGGACCTCAAGGCCAGATAGAATGTCAGATAGAATGCAAGAAAGAGTGCCAGCTAGAATGCCAGAAAGAGTGCCAGCTAGAATGCCAGAAAGAATGTCAGATAGAATGCCAGAAAGAATGCCAGAAAGAATGTCAGATAGAATGCCAGAAAGAGTGCCAGCTAGAATGCCAGAAAGAATGTCAGATAGAATGCCAGAAAGGATGCCAGAAAGAATGTCAGATAGAATGCCAGAAAGAGTGCCAGCTAGAATGCCAGAAAGAGTGCCAGCTAGAATGCCAGAAAGAATGTCAGATAGAATGCCAGAAAGAATGCCAGAAAGAATGTCAGATAGAATGNGTGCCAGCTAGAATGCCAGAAAGAGTGCCAGCTAGAATGCCAGAAAGAATGTCAGATAGAATGCCAGAAAGAATGCCAGAAAGAATGTCAGATAGAATGTCAGAAAATATGTCAAATAGAATGGCAGAGCATTTGTCAGCGAAAATGTCAGATAGAACGCCAAGAGGAAGAGGAGGAGAGGACAACTCCGATGAAATCTAGAGACCGAAGGTCTCTAGATTTCATCGGAGTTGTCCTCTCCTCCTCTTCCCTGCCAGAAAGTTTTGCCAGAAAGAATGTCAAAATCTGTATCACACTCATGGTGGGGATCACTCGAAGAAAGTAATCTATTTTTTTGAATTGAGAATGCACTAAGCACTTGATCACAATGGTCAGACAATCTGAAACGCAATTAACATGTCATCTCTTGGCACTTTCATTATATACTATATACATGTATAGGGTTTGGCTTTCCTGCGTGTTGTTGCCTTGGCAAAGTGGTGGTTTGGTCACTTGCTTTGGATTTGGATGTGAATCGGTCCTTTTCCGGAGCTCTGAGTTGATCAATATTCTGTCGTCAGTGGCAGGAGATTTTGGCTACCTCACCATAAAATTCGAAGCCCTAAGACAAGTCGGATACGCTGATTTCAAATTGTTTTTCATCTTATTGTCTTATGATTTACTTCTTGCCGTGGTCGTGAATGATCATAGTCAGAATCTCATAGATACACAAATATCTAAAAACATATAGAAACATAAATTATAGACTGGGATGAACACGTGTTCAAAAATTCGTGACCCCCCACCCAGGCATAGTTTCTATACAACATTAAAAGCGACCCTCTTAACATGTCCTGTTGGAATGAAAGAAACCATCTCCGAGGCCGAACAGCTGCGCGTGGCTAGCTCAGCATTGACAACAATGACTTGGCAGAATGGACTGGAATGATCATATCTCTGTCTAAGTGGTCCGGTAGATCCCTGGATTTATTGAGTCGATGATTTGGCCTATTTTTCCAATGCGAAATCCACTGGGGAATCGATTAAGGGAATACAGTTTTTACTTTATTTTTCGAGGGCCCCTTAAGCAAGTCCAAGAATGCACCCACCAAACGGCCAACAACTTACAGAAGTGTGATTCCACAGCGCGTTGCTTACACTGCAACCATCATACGCAAGCTGTATGCACTCTCGGGTTTTGCCCCCCACCATATCCACAGTTGCCTTTTGGGTAAGAGCGAAATTATCAATGGGTTTTTGAGCGTGGCTCAGAAGAAAGCTCTCTTCACATCTGAGAATATCTCCAAATCGAATCAGTGGATACGGATTGAACTGTTGGTACTGTATCTGCAAGTGGGTCCGTTACTGCAAGATTTATTTTTTCTCCAGTGCAAGACCTTGTCATTTCAAAACGCACCAAATTTTCAAGGCGGATTGCATGCTGTACTTGAAGGATGTAAGTGGGTCTCATGTGAGCCGTTCTCCAACCGAAATGCGCAGATGAAACTTGAGTTTAGGCTGATCACGATGTCATCGCAAATACTCAGAATCTACAAACCCATGATTCGAAGATAGAGATGTGTATTTTGCAGAGGGAAGCTTTGTGGTCGGATGCAAACATGTGAAGGGTCTGATTCTTCAGTTTCAAGCCTCCAAACCTGTGCCTCCAAACCTGCATATGGAAGGATTATATATATATGGAGGTTTCCTAAAATAGGGGTACCCCCAAATCATCCATTTTAATAGGATTTTCCATTATAAACCATCCATTTTTGGGTACCCCCATTCATATACATGTTTAGGTGCAGACACCCTTCTGCCAGTGTGTTTCAAACTAAAGTAGTCCCCAAGACTCTTGGGTCAAGCAAGTGGTGGCCCTATCTTAAGCGAATCCCAGAGCTGCTTTCGCCCAGTCGCATGCGAAGAACCTGGAAGAGACGTGGCTCCGCTAAAATCTGGAGTGTGGGACGCTAACATAGCCAAAACAGTGATGCATGAAATGTTGGGACGTAGTTTTGAGATGTTTCGAGATGACGTCGCATTTGAAAAGACTGAAAAGATAATTTACACATATTTACAATATATAATCAGGTAGAGTTACTGCACTAGTGCGTGGCATATATGCAAATATTTCAAGATTTCAAAACAGAAATAGTTGCCAAACAATTGGCTCATGGTTTCAAGAACGTTGAAAAGGGCTCCCACCTTGTTGATCGTCTTGGGGATGTATGGGATGATCAATAAAACATATGGCCATGGTTTCAAACCCTGGTACCTAGTGAACCCCAAAATAGCTGGGATTTATGGATGTTCATCCCACTAAAAATGATAATGATAGGTTTTGACTCACCCCCATTGAATTATTGGCATGAAAAAAAAGTATTACGAAGTCATAGGGGTAGCTTCACATTGCCTGAGATTTGGTGAGATTCACCAGAGACATTCAATCACCTTTCAGGTGAGACACTGAGTTAGAAAACACGTCAGCAGAAGTTCAGCAGATATAGCAGATATGTACATGGATGCATTAGGTTTACAAGGGCTCAGGATATGTCTAGATACATTAAATCATTGCATATCTATATTGATAGATACATTATTTGGACATATGACATAATATATATATATATACATACATATATCATAACATGTCAGTATGTTAGTAAGGGATGTCAGCAGTATGCCCCAACATGTTTTTGGTAACATATGTCAACACATGCGCAGAGGTGCCACATGCGCAGAGGTAACCAGCTATTCTTTGTACCCAAGAAACACGATCATGTTATGATGTTATATGTGTGAAGTATATGATATCATACTGTTCACCCACATTATTTCTGTGAAGAATCTGTGAAGAATTGTTGGGAAGATATGTCATGATTTGTTTTTTTTGATTATCTCTGTCAAGAATTGGTGGGAACAAACGACGTTGTTTGGTGATTCACGTGGTGATTCACATGGTGAAACGTCACGAACGCGTCAGGGGCCACTCGAGTTGGATTGGCCGCCACCTTAGCTGTGCAGCAATGAGGCATTTTGGATCATGTTGCTACGTGGAAACGGGATATCCATGGATATCCCACCTTTATTGGCAAACATCAGAGCATATCAGAGTACATATCATTCACGACTCGATATATGCAACATGTTTTGAGGATGTTCTTGGATTTTCACATCATTTGCACTGCAAGGATCAGCAGTTGGAATGAAAATTATGGCAGGGTTTGTCGGCAGGGTTGCGAGCTTGCTTGCCAGTGGCACCTACACATCACTTAGCCATTGTTTTTCGATCAAAGTCGACATGGCATGGTATGGTTAGCATAATATGGTTCCAACTTGTTCCAATCGTTCTGCTGCAGCACTTTGGAGATCTGCGGAGTTGTGGACCTGTGACAGCAAACATCCTGGAACATCTTAGAACTTCATCACCAAGAGGACTCAGTTTCGGTCACCCTTTCTTCATCTTTCTTCTGGATTTCCATATTCTTCACGGTATGTTTTTTCTGACCATTGCTGCGAAGATCTGGCTTTGTTTGAGAATTGGGCAGCCCTTAAGCATTGGCCAATCATTCTCTTCCCTACACAAATTAACTATTTTGGAGGCATAGCCCAATTTCAGCCGCACATCTGAGGTGAGATGTTCAAGGGTCTGATGTTCATCTTCATGTCCACCACCAGCAAGTCCGGGCTGCCCAGATGTCCCACACGATTTTGCCACGACGATCTCCGGAGCCGGCCATCCCAAGGAAGTCGTCGCCGGAGATCAAGGAGTGCTTGATCGGTTTGGAGGGTGGCAACGTCTGGGGCCTCGATTTTGCCGAGCGCCAGAGAGGGAGATACACTTGGCGTGGAAACATGGAAAATACAGAGAAGATAGATGGATAATGATGGATCATGATGGATCATGCTGGAGCATGATGGATAATGATGGATCATGATGGATCATGATGGATCATGATGGATCATGATGGATACTGATGGATAATGATGGATCATGATGGATAATGATGGATACTGATGGATAATGATGGATCATGATGGATCATGATGGATCATGATGGATAATGATGGATACTGATGGATAATGATGGATCATGATGGATCATGATGGATCATGATGGATACTGATGGATAATGATGGATCATGATGGATCATGATGGATACTGATTGATAATGATGGATACTGATGGATAATGATGGATCATGATGGATCATGATGGATCATGATGGATAATGATGGATCATGATGGATAATGATGGATCATGATGGATACTGATGGATAATGATGGATCATGATGGATAATGATGGATCATGATGGATAATGATGGATCATGATGGATACTGATGGATAATGATGGATCATGATGGATAATGATTGATAATGATGGATACTGATGGATAATGATGGATCATGATGGATCATGATGGATCATGATGGATAATGATGGATCATGATGGATCATGATGGATCATGATGGATACTGATGGATAATGATGGATCATGATGGATCATGATGGATCATGATGGATCATGATGGATCATGATGGATCATGATGGATCATGATGGATCATGATGGATAATGATGGATCATGATGGATCATGATGGATCATGATGGATCATGATGGACAATGACGGATCATGATGGATACTGATGGATCATGATGGATTATGATGGATAATGATGGATACTGATGGATAATGATGGATACTGATGGATCATGATGGATACTGATGGATACTGATGGATCATGATGGATAATGATGGATCATGATGGATAATGATGGATCATGATGGATAATGATGGATACTGATGGATAATGATGGATCATGATGGATCATGATGGATCATGATGGATACTGATGGATAATGATGGATCATGATGGATCATGATGGATCATGATGGATACTGATGGATAATGATGGATCATGATGGATACTGATGGATCATGATGGATCATGATGGATAATGATGGATCATGATGGATCATGATGGATAATGATGGATCATGATGGATCATGATGGATACTGATGGATCATGATGGATCATGATGGATCATGATGGATAATGATGGATAATGATGGATACTGATGGATAATGATGGATCATGATGGATCATGATGGATCATGATGGATCATGATGGATACTGATGGATCATGATGGATCATGATGGATACTGATGGATCATGATGGATCATGATGGATCATGATGGATCATGATGGATAATGATGGATCATGATGGATCATGATGGATACTGATGGATCATGATGGATAATGATGGATCATGATGGATAATGATGGATAATGATGGATACTGATGGACAATGACGGATCATGATGGATCATGATGGATCATGATGGATGATGATGGATGATGATGGATCATGATGGATCATGATGGATCATGATGGATACTGATGGTTAATGATGGATCATGATGGATAATGATGGATAATGATGGATCATGATGGATCATGATGGACAATGATGGATCATGATGGATACTCATGGATAATGATGGATCATGATGGATTATGATGGATACTGATGGATAATGATGGATCATGATGGATAATGATGGACAATGATGGATCATGATGGATCATGATGGATAATGATGGATCATGATGGATGATGATGGATACTGATGGATAATCATGGATACTCATGGATCATGATGGATAATGATGGATCATGATGGATACTGATGGATAATGATGGATCATGATGGATAATGATGGATCATGATGGATTCTGATGGATGAT
>BGPT01002465.1:39028-65616 GCA_003297045.1 Symbiodinium sp. clade C Y103 | reverse complement strand
GATCATGATGGATCATGATGGATAATGATGGATCATGATGGATAATGATGGATCATGATGGATACTGATGGATAATGATGGATCATGATGGATAATGATGGATCATGATGGATTCTGATGGATGATNATGGATCATGATGGATAATGATGGATCATGATGGATACTGATGGATAATGATGGATCATGATGGATAATGATGGATCATGATGGATTCTGATGGATGATGATGGATAATGATGGATCATGATGGATAATGATGGATAATGATGGATCATGATGGATAATGATGGATAATGATGGATCATGATGGATGATGATGGATGATATAGGGTGTTTTCCATCCTCGTGTGGCACTTGTTGCGTGCACAGTTTTTTTTTTCAAAAAGACACCATGCGAGGATCAAGTCTTTGCTGCAGGAAGACATGATGTCTTGGAATACAAGACCTCCAAAACGCGCGTCTATTTTCACATGGTACTTTTGTGTCAGTAAATTCAGTGAATGATGTGTTTTTGACAAATTGGATAGATCATGAATCATGATGTTTCCGGAGTGGCGCAAAGTTTCATTGGTGTCACTGACCAGATTTTGATTCCACTTCTTAATGATGTGATGTTTGGTTGGAAGGAGTTGGCATTTTTTTGTGGCATGTTTGCCAATGGTACTGATGACCCTAGTTTACTACGTAGATACTCGAATACTGTAGAATTATATATTTCGAATTGGGATTCCACGGATTCCTGACTTGCTGAGTGTGCTGCAAATTTGGTATCTCAGCAACGTGCCTGGGCATTTGTGCTAAGATCACCATTGCCTGGAAAGACATCCATCAAGAGTCGTTGGGAACACAGCCGGAATGATTTGCCGACAGCTCGTGGAAAAAAACAATATAGTCTCTTTTGTAGCGAATCCGGTACTTCAAAAGATATGAGCGCGAATGATTTTTTTCCAGTGTCACTGTTGCCGTTTGTAAAGTTGAGTTTCCCCTATATAGATGTTTGTTGTTCTAACCGAATTTGCGGTTAGGAATTCAAGCAATGGTTATTGTCCGCCAAAAAGCTTATGTGGGACAACATGTCAGCACTCAGTTACACTTACGGTGATATACAATGTCATGTTGAATGGATTAATTGTAGACAAGATGATTTGGCAGCCTTTCAGTTGTTACACACGTAGTATTGTGGGCCGAACATCTTGGTCCAAGCCCAACAGCATGTGTGAAGCACACTATGATGAGACAATGATGAGACATTAGGATGGTTTCTAGTGGGTAGTAGCACACTGCGGTGAACTTGATTCATGTCTTAAGTTGTCTTACTCCGGGGTGATAATGGATGGCGCGAATTCTTGACTTTCGCCATCTATGGATCACGTGAACGAAGGGGTCATTTGCGCCATCTATACGTTCCCAACACACGTGGTTGACAACAACCTGTTTTTCCTCTATTAATATACTATAATTGAATTTAGATCCGTTCTCTAAAACGCCGAGAAGGAACTTTTGAATCCGAAGGACATAAATACTTGGGCAGTGATGTATTCAGATTTCATTCCGAGGCGGAGTCCTATACATATTACATGAGAGATGCAAACGCAGTACCACACGACCATACCATACAATTTCAATGCAACATCGTGTCGTACATGCAATACAACACAATGCAGTGCAACGCAATGCAGTGCAACGCAATGCAATACATATCTACACATGGGTGTGCAAAGAAAAGTGCACGCATGCATCTGAGATATACGTGCTGACGTAGCAATACCTGTAGACATCTATAGTCTATACCTACAGTATGTAAGATACATGTCATGCGTACTATTTAGCTCTGGGCACATCGCTCAACCAACAGCACTTTCACTACAGAAAGCCTTTGTCATCCTGCACCTGGATCTTTCAGGCATCCCTCGGCCGGCTGTTTTGGTTTACAGGAGCACAGATCCTGCCTGTTTGATCCTGTTTGTAGGATCGAGGTCCGCATGGCGCTTCCTTCAAGCTCTGGGCAAGTGGACCCAGGGGAGCCAGTTGACTCACCCGTGCAGTTCGAATCCCTTCCCGGCTATGCGCGACTCCCGTGCAGCCCGTGCCCTTGGTGCGGTCCAGTGTTGTGAAGGGTTTTCTGTTGTTTTTTACTGCTTAGAAGGCCTAAAACATTTTAACACATCTTAAACTTCAAAACCATTGAAGCTTTGATCCATACTGAACCCTTCAAGATTGGATGTTTTCGGATTGCCTTAGTCGCGATCGCCAGGGTTTGCAGATGGTATCCCATTTATAGGCGGCCACTCCCAAGATTGCGAATGTGTTCCGCACTTCGATGATGGGACCCATATTTTTCATGGCGTTCCGCAAAGTGATGGGAACCTACATCACCCAATTCATATCTTGCCCTGGATCCAAACAAAAATCTGCGCCAGGTGCCTCTTCTTCGCTTCGAGAGGGGGGTGCGTGAAGGGACAATTGTGTCTTTGGTGCCATCATGGTGATCGACGTGCCAAGGCGGACAAGAAGCGGCCCCAAAAAGATATTCGTGAACAGATGAAACAGTACCTAAGGGAACTGGTGGGACAGATTGACCTTCAGACCCAACAGCCTCAGGACAGGGGTCCTCTGATGATGCACAGAATTTTCATGTTTTTTTCTCATTTTGGCTGGCAAGGTGAAATATCCCCCTGAAATCCTGGTGATATACAGGTGAAGTCCAACTTATTTGGGTCTGTCTGAATGGTTTAACATCATCTTTGTCATTGAAATGGGAAAAATTGGGGGTATATCCCAGTGATCCCCAGTTTTAAGCAAGTAAGATGACATGTTGTGGGAGAAGATCTACGTTGGCTTTCCAGGAGGTGGTTCGTCTACTTCAACAGTTCCAAGCACGGCACAGCAGCTTCGCTCGGACTTTCTGCCTCCACGAGATTGATCGCCTACGCGAAGCCTTGGACGATGGGGTGAACCCGGTGAACACGACAGTGCCAGCTGAAGAGGCCGAAGTGCCTCGGCAGCTGAGTTGGTGATGTTTGATTTTTCCATTTTCCCATGGCCAATCAATCATGACTGGGGAATCGTCACTGGGAATGTTTCTTTTCTGGTGGGAGGCCCTTCAGAAAATCCAAGTCAGGGGACCAATGATGCTGCTGAGACTTGTGAGGGCATCATGTGCTTTTCGCTTTGAGAGTACAGGCGAAGAATGTACCCTGAGACGTTGTAGCGGACAGGTATGCATGGCTCAAAAACTGAGTACCAATAGACCCATATAGACCCACAAAATGGCGTGTGATTTCTTGAATTGAAGCATCCTTCTCTGGCTTGAGATGTTTATTACTTTTTCATACTTTTTCACGGTCTCTGGACGATGAACCCAAGCTGACAAGAAACTGGTGGTCTGAGCTGAAACATGTTGAGGTAATCCACGGCTTTTGAGCCAACCAACTGATAACTGATATGTACCATGACCATGATATCCCACCGCGGCCAACTGGCAGTCACTGGCAGTTTGCTAGGACCTCAAGTGCGCAACTTAAAGCGCACCTTGCAGATTTAAGATTTGAATCACAGTTGGGCACAGTGGGGGACACAGGTACTGCTATCAGAGAGGATTTGGTGACTCAGGGTCTCAAGATGACCAGAGTCTACCTATGTCTACCTGGCTGATCTAGTTGGTGGTTTCAGTGTTTTTCTTTCATGTTCAACCGATGATGATCCCAACCGACTCACAATACAAGATGGGTTTGTCTGAAAATTGGGTGTACCGTGGTGTACCCCAAAGGTACCATGTTAATGGGAAAATTGGTGATCGATTTTAACTTGCGGTATCGTATTTTCAGACAAACCCAATATTTTTCATGATACCACCACTTGTTTGAATGCTCCCTTGGGGGTACAAGAATGACCGCCCCGAAAGAGTTTAAAGGTGCTGGGCTCGGCCCTGCCAAGCAAACTTCCCACGATTGCTGTGCAGAAAGAGTGCTGGTGTTTGAAGCTGGGAACGGAACGTCCTCTGTAAAATTGTTGTGAACATCATCGAAGTGGAGATGCTGGATTTTAACGAACCTTTTTTTAAGCCGAAATTCAGTTCGGTGGGACGGATTCAGCGGAAGGTACACCTTGCCACTCTCCACCGTATCAGATTTGGCATGAATTGGCACTGCTTGGAGTCGAAGTCAGAATCAGATTTGAACTTTTTTGTTGAAAACGAACCTGCACATTTTGCACGTTGGGGGCCGACAACATGGACATGTTATGTGCAAACTTTGATTTTGTTGGCTGATCCAAACCTGAACCCACCTGCTAACATCTATTCTGCCGTGCGCCCATCATATACCAAATTATGGGGATTCAAGTCACCAGAACTGTTCTGTCAACTGTTATGTTAATGGATGTTAATGGGACATAACCAGAATAATAAGATCTTCCATGGGATATAATCATGGGATATACAACTAGCAATATATGATTCTTTTTTTTTTTCTTAGTGGGGGAGGGGGTGGATTTGGCATGATTCACCAACCAATTTAAAGTACTGATAATGCAAAACTTCGGTGTGTAGCCGGCAAAAAGATAGAAACGGCTAAGTACTGATAATGTAGCCGGCTAGCCTTACCAAAAAGATAGACCCGGTATTTGTAAGGTATCGAATCTGATAGATATATAGTATTTGCAACGGGGAGGGGGGGAAGGGTGCAATGATGTTTTTTGGAGGAAGCGTTGTATGCACGGAATATGTCTACACGGGGCGCCTTTCCTTGAAATGATGCTACGAGTCTAGCCCCGGAAATTGGACCGCCGAACTGTACCGAAACAGCCTCCCACACCATGTCCCCTCGTCGATACATAATGTGTATATATATATAATATATATAGATATCGCAGTGAATTTGGGGTCCATTTTGTTTGGGTGAAAACCTTAACTTTGGATTGCGCCATCTATAGGTCATGACGGTCATGACTGCATTCCATATGTAAAGTGTTTGAATTTCATAGATGTGCTCTATCCAGTATTTAAGAGGGACCCAAGGAGCCATGGGAAACCAACAAATTCTTAAGCCGAATGCTTTTACATGCCAGGGTGTTGTCCAATTTCGGTGATTTTTTCTTGCTGAACTGTGTCATTTACAGCTGGTTTTGTGTATTTTCGGCCTCCTAAAGTGAAATGCGCCATTTGCAGTGCACCGTGTATATATGTGTGTGTGCGCGCATATGACAATCTAGGGGGAAGTGAATTTTCCCTGGTGATGGTGTCACTTACAGCTGGCTGTGTGTATTTTGTGTCTTCTAAGGTGAATTGCGCCATCTACAGTGCACTGTGTGTATGTGTGTGTGCATGCAAATGATGTAGGCTGAATTGCCCAATTTCGGTGAGTTCTTCCCGGTGAACTGTGTCATTTACAGCTGGCTGTGTATTTTATGTCTCCAAAAGTGAATTGCGCCATCTACATTGCAGGGTTTATGTGTGTCCCTGCGTTGGATAGATCTAATCCACTATTGGGCTTCACAGGGCTTTGAATATGGCGGCATTGCATTTGAGGCTGGCAGCTTTACCTGCAGTGCAGTAACCCCGGTGCACAATTTGTGGAACAAGAGCTTGGACAATCATAGAAAACCAGAAGAAGAAGAAGAAAGCAACCGCTATTTGTTACTTTTAGCGGTGATATTCAAGGTCGTGCCATCTGCCGATTTTTGCCTCAGGCTGCGCCATCTACCATCTACCGTCGTTTTTTTCCCCACCTGCCAGGTGAGGGTCACTAGATTTTATAAGAGTTGCATCGCCCGCCCGCCCGCCCGCCCTCCGCTCAGCCCGCCCCACCGCGCCGGACCTNCAGGTGAGGGTCACTAGATTTTATAAGAGTTGCATCGCCCGCCCGCCCGCCCGCCCTCCGCTCAGCCCGCCCCACCGCGCCGGACCTCAACCGCGAGCTTCAGATCCCAGTGTGCACTGCCAGACCTCAACCGCGAGCTCCAGATTCCAGTGGGCACTGCCGGACCCCAACCGCGAGCTCCAGATCCCAGTGGGCACTGCCGGACCTCAACCGCGAGCTGCAACTCCCAGTGGGCACTGCCGGACCTCAACTGCGAGCCCCAGATCTGAGTGGGCACTGCCGGACCCCAACCGCGAGCCCCAGATCTGAGTGGGCACTGCCAGACCTCAACCGCGAGCCCCAGATCCCAGTGGACACTGCCGGACCTCAACCGCCAGATAGAATGCCAGAAAGAATGTCAAAAGATATGCCAGATAGAATGCCAGAAAGAATGTCAGAAAGATATGCCAGATAGAATGCCANGATAGAATGCCAGAAAGAATGTCAAAAGATATGCCAGATAGAATGCCAGAAAGAATGTCAGAAAGATATGCCAGATAGAATGCCAGACTAGATGCCAGAAGATATGCCAGATAGAATGCCAGATAAAATGCCAGAAAGAATGCCATATAGAATGCCAGATAGAATGCCAGATAGAATGCCAGAATACATGCCAGAAAGAATGCCAGATAGAATGCCAGATAGAATGCCAGATAGAATGCCAGAATACATGCCAGAAAGAGTGCCAGATAGAATGCCAGATATAATGCCAGAAAGAATGCCAGAAAGAATTTCAGATAGAATGCCAGATAGAATGCCAGAAAGAATGCCAGAAAGAATGTCAGATAGAATGCCAGAAAGAGTGCCAGAAAGAATGCCAGATAGAATGCCAGATAGAATGCCAGAAAGAATGCCAGAAAGAATGTCNTCAGATAGAATGCCAGAAAGAGTGCCAGCTAGAATGCCAGAAAGAATGTCAGATAGAATGCCAGAAAGAATGCCAGAAAGAATGTCAGATAGAATGTCAAAACATATGTCACATAGAATGGCAGAACATATGTCAGCGAAAATGTCAGATAGAATGCCAAGAGGAAGAGGAGGAGAGGACAACTCTGATGAAATCTAGAGACCGAAGGTCCCTAGATTTCATCAGAGTTGTCCTCTCCTCCTCTTCCCTGCCAGAAAGTTTTGCCAGAAAGAATGTCAAAATCTGTATCACACTCATCGTGGGGATCACTCGAAGAAAGTAAGTTGAACCATCTATTGTCACCGCGGTGTAAGATTTTTTTCCGTCAGCATTTCCAATTTGTGGATGTGTTTAGTCTGTATACGGTATCTCTCCAGTTTTAGGGGGGTTTGGGACATTGCAGCAGTACAGCATTGTATTGCACTGCTTCCAAGAAGCAGGTTTTGCATGGTTTTGCCATTTTTCGCCTTTGTAGTACCAGAAGACTCTATGCCACTAGTAGGCTCAGTACGGAACACCTTTCCAGACATTGAGATTCAACATTTATGTTGTGCGAATATATTTTGCAACAACTTTTTTTGACACTTCAGCCAATCATGTCAGGCCCACTGCTAAGTGGAATACTTGATCATCCCAACTTAGTGTGGAAACTGAGTATCCCCTAAATCCATTGATTATCTCCAGTGTGGCGCCTCCCCATGCTCAGTTTGGCGCCTCTGCGGAAGTTTTTGCTGGAGGAGTTCACTACCTATCATGCCGCCTGGGCGGGGAGCTAAGAATGAAAACCTCTGGTGCCTTTGATTTTGGAATCTGGGGCTCCATATAGTGGGAACATCTGGAATAGGAGATGGTGATTTTATGCTGATTTCATGGGGAGGTCATTGCTCCATATTCATATTCCAGAAAAGGACAAAGATATAAAGCGATCAGCGCAGTAAATGCAGGCGAATCCAGTGTCAGTCTCCTTGTGGCGTGAGATTTCGAAAAGAAGCGATCTCGAAACTCAGAAACCACAAACAAAAAGACGAAGACATGGGTTTGTCTGAAAATAGGGTACCCCAAAATTGGATGGTCAATGATTCATGTTCCTTCAAGGGAAAGCCCAGTTTCAGACACACCCATATTTTGATGGTTTGTACAGTTTACCACCCATGTTGATGATTCACACATCATGGTTCTTGTGAATGCCTCTTCCTGAGGTGTTCCTTTGCCGCAGATGCACCATCAAAAAGTGCTGGCCCCGGCACGAATCACCATGGTCTGAGGTTGTTTGGTGCTTCCAACCTGAAATTGGCATGCTGGAACTTACTAAGAAAATCCAGAACTTCCAAAGGGTGTTGGTCTTTTGCATATTGAAAGCAAGCCATGCAATGTTGGAAAAAGTGAAGAAACACCTTCTCACGGGGAATTTCATGATGAATCCAACTGACAAGATGCACCAACATCTAAGAATCACTGGTTTCCAGTGTCCAGTGGTTGGGAGGGAGTGTTTCGGAGCTAGGGGTATTTACATTCCTTATTTGCCTGGGAAGCCATGAGCTACGAATAGAGTTTCCCAACCACATCATAGCTGGTTTTGTGTTGGAAAGGCCTAAATTGCTGGCAATTTAGGGGAGATCCAAACATGTCTGCTTTTTGGAGTGTCCTGGCTCTGACTTTCCCAAGGAGCCGATGCGTTCGAAACCTGGCCCGAATGTTGCGTGGCTGTCAAGAGGATCGAACTGGGGATGGATTTGGGTACGCCAAAATGGCAGAATTTGGGATTTTGGTATTTGATGTTGAACAATTCTCTTTTAAAGCACAGGAAGTTATCCTATGTGATCCATGTCTATGTGAGGAATTCCCGTGCAAAGAAGACCTCCCGGCGTTTGGTTTCCTCTGCCTTTGCATTGTAGTGGTCGATGCCTTTCAGGAGCTATTGGCCCTGGCAAAGGTACGCAAGAAGCAAGAAGCTGAGGCAAAGTTGCCAGGGAGCTGCACAGGAATCATGACATGGATTTGTGCAACACGTATTATAACAATAGTATATCTAAGATAATATGATACGCTCCCACCCCCCTCATCCTTTTTCATTTTGTTGTTTAGCTTCATTGGTGGGATCAACGGGTGCTGCCATATATGTATAATAATATATATATATATATACCTTGGAAAACCGAACCCGCAAAATTCGTAGGGTGGCACTGAAAACCCAGGGTTTCACAACAAAACCCGGTGTTTTTCTATTGCAACAAATTTCACAACCATGACCCAAGATGCTCTGATTTTCTTAGTGTGGCGGGTCCTCAAAAAATAGCGCATCTCTGTCCAGTCTACTGGTCATGGACGCCCAAACACAAGACCAAACTCAACAAAAACATATTACATTCTCACCAGTTCCAAGGTGTTCCAACCTATGTTTTAAACACGGGTTCACACGGGTTAAACACGGGGTGCACACGGGTTGCACACGGGTTAGCAATACCCGGTGTTTTTCTTCACCAAAAACCCGAGGTTTCCCTAGAAAAACACGGGGTGCACACGGGATAAACACGGGTTACACACGGGTTGCTAGAGGCTTGAATTCCCGACCCGTACTTTTCCATGTTGGGGTTGCATTTTTGTCTACCTAGGATGTGTGCGTAGATGTGAAGTCCTGACCGGGAAGGATGAATGGCGATAAATCCAAGACATGTAAGCTGCAACGAAGCAGGCGCACTGTTGAAACCAAGCACTATCTCGAATTCGGACAGTTTGTAAGAAAACCCGGGGTTTTTGCTACAAACCCAGGGTTTTGAGCATGATCACGGCTAAACCCAGGGTTTCAGTTTGCACCCGACAAATTTGTAGGGTTTGGACGCTAAGGGTATACATATTTAAATATACATGCAAGTTGTATGTTTTATGTCCCGGGAAGCAGCTGGATCTACTGTAGGGGTCGACTTAGCATGATGGGGGAAGATATTCTGTGGCATTCTCTGGTGTATCAACCTGCAAAATTTGCCAGGTACCAACTTGGTGCCCTGAAAGTGCCGCCATGAAGTATTGGGGGGATCAGTGGATTGCCATATCTTCTGGTCAAGATCGCATTCTTCAATGTAGCCAATGGATGGGTATATTTACTTTTACCATTTGGGCTGTTCAGATTTGCTGGTCTATTTCCATGTTTAATCCCTTTCCCCTAATACTAAACGGCCCCCCCTAATATTAAACACCTCAGGTAGTTTTTAGTAATAGGGGGGTATTTAGTATTATATAGGGGACCCTAATTCTGAATTTCGGACCTTAATACTAAAAACTTGTCCATTTAAATTCCTTTTTAAAACGCCATTAGTACGTTGCAAAAAATTGGATTTCGATGCGGACCCTCATATTGAATTAGAAACTTCAATATTAAATTCCTTGATCCTCCCTTGACAAGATTTTTATAGGCGTTCATGATTCCATTTAAAAAAAATCATGTCCTTCATTGCGTTTTGCTGGAACTCATGGCGAATAAAAAAAAACATGTCGAGTTTTCGGTGTGCATATATCTTCAACTTTCTTGGGTGCCCCCAGTGCATCTCCAACCCAATATTCTCTCTTTCACCCACACATACTGATGGCAGAGCCACATGGCTTGTGTATGAATTTTCATTTTTCCATGTAGCAGAAAAGCTGAAAAAAAAACACACTTCCACTGATTGTAAAACAACGAGAATTGCCACTTTTCTGGTTTTGCGGGCGTTTGCGGGGTATTTGCGGGCGTTTTGCGGGGCTTTCTTGTCGCAAAATAAGTATTTCAGTGCCTTTTTGTGGTTTTGCGCTTTCAGAATCCATTTAGGATGCCACAAAGTTTCTCGGTGCTTTGCGGAGCAGATCTTGATTTGCCTAATGCATCTTTATTTTCCAAGTACCAATGGTTCGAATTGATAGCACATATCCTGCTGTGCCAGAATGGCAGGCCAAAAAGTTGTAAAATGGCTGCAAATAGGCTCAAATCATGGGAATCGGAATATGTAATTCTTGTCGAGATAGTCGTTTGCAAAAAACATTAGCAATTTAGGCAGGCTAACACAAGAATTACAAGAAAATTCTTCCCGTTGGAGGTCCGAGGTAAAACTATTTTTTTCGATTTCAAAATCAATTAAATTCCGTTTTTAAAACGCAATTAATACGTTGCAAAAAGTTGGATTTCGAAGTGGACCCTAATATTAAGACAAAAAACTTTTTTTTTTTTCGATTTTAAAATCAATTAAATGCCGTTTTAAAACGCAATTAATGCGTTGCAAAAAGTTGGATTTCGAAGTGGACCCTAATATTAAACACCCTGGGGCTGACCAGTTTTTATTATTAGGGGGTGAAACCCACAAATGGTAGCTTTATGTTTAAATTGTTTTCTAAAGGGGATCAGTTAAAAGTTAAATTTGCCAACCACAAATTTTCCAAAATTGGAGACGGACGCTAGTTTTTTGTATTTGGGGGGGGGGTTAGTAATGCGGGGAAGGGATTATTTAGGTAAAATAATACAAAACAATCCACATCCACTGTTCCATTGATTGGTCATATCGTACAAAAGCCACTGGGTATTCACATAACCTTATTTGGATATTTCTCTTTTTGCCTTTTTGTCCTATTCTTTGTACTTCAGCCTCAGCCTCAGCCTTTTCCTTTCAAAATAACTTGTCATACTTCAATTTCCCGGTTCCTGATGTTTAGATTTCATTGGAAACATGTTTTCAAGTATCATTTAAGTACGCTATGTTCTTCTTTGAATCAGCTATGTCTTTTGTATATCTAAAGGTTCTTTTTTCAGTCAGTTTCTTTGTAAAAAAAAATATGTCCAAAAATTGCTAAAAAACAACTTTATGTTTCTTAACTTGTCCTTCTCATCCTTCTCATCCTTATCATCTGATACGAATATAGAATCATGTGTTTTCTTCTTACTTTGGTAGACTTCGCTTTTCTAGTATTTATTCTTCTTCAATTTTTTTGAAGTGGTCTGAAAGAGGTCTGAAAAAAGGTTTTATTGGAAGCTAGCTATGACATTGTGTAGAACTTGTTACCCCGAAGAGTGTATATAACATTAGTGATGAAGGAATTACACCATCCTATAAGCACAAGTGCTCTAAAACCTAGTCTGCGCAAGAGGGCGCATGGGCGGGTGCAAAACGGTGCTACTGTATACTAACCACGGAACCAGAATTTAGATCAACTCTCATATGTGTAGTTCTTGCCAGCACCTGGCAATTCACCTCGTATCATCACTGAATTATTTCCAACTTTTATGCACAATGTCCTACATAGCGTATTCATTTTGCTATATTTGATCATCTTTGACATGATGTTCATCAATTGGTGTATTCACTAATTCACTATATCTGCAACTTTTTTGTTGATTTGAAAAAAACAGCTATCACTATCAAATTTGCTGACCCTCCATCCTCCCGTGTCATCATGAAAGCCCAGCAATTTACTTGCTGTTCTAAATCCTCAGTGTCCATTACAAGGCATCAGTTTTGAGACTATGAATTGAACTATTGTGTTTGTGTAGTTGAGAGTTTGAACTAGTGTGTTTGTGTAATTTATAGTAAACATTACATCTTGCGATATTATTGTCATATTATGTTGTTGTAGTAGCAAATCTTTAACGTACCTGAAATGCAGCCTTTAAGTGTGCATTGTTTTTGAGATTCTGGATAGATTAGTTTAACACGTTCCTTTCATGTCCTCAGTCAGTTGCAATGCAATGCAATGTAATGTAATGCATGAATGTAATGTATGTATATGTAATATGTATGTATATGTATGTATTTGTATGTATATATATATATGTATTTGTATGTATATGTATGTACATGTATATGTATATGTATGTATACGTATGTATATGTATGTATGTGTATGTATGTGTATGTATGTGTATGTATGTGTATGTATGTGTGTATGTATGTGCGTATGTGTATGTGCGTATGTATGTGTGTATGTATGTGTGTATGCATGTGTGTATGTATGTGTGTATGTATGTGTGTATGTATGTGTGTGTATGTATGTGTATATGTATGTGTATGTATGTGTATGTATGTGTATATGTATATGTGTATATGTATGTGCATGTTTGTATGTATGTTTATTTATTTGTTTGTTTGTCTATGTATATATATTTTTTTCTAAAAGAAAATATACAGTATACATTTATATTGTTTGTTTCCTTTTCATGTTCACTAAGTTTGTTTGCTTCAGTTCTTTGACTCGTCCACTTCTTCAAAGATCTTGGTGAGGAACAATTGTAAAAGTACATGACATACGGACAACATCTTCAAACTACGTAAATCCAAAATCTCACATGTAGCAAAAGACGACAATCATACTGTAAAGACAACCTGAAAATTGGCATTTAGCAATAGGGGTCGCCCGTTTTGAAAGTGTTTGAACTTCAACGATCTGCTGACATCGCGATAGGGTAGCCAAACGCTGCAAATACCAGCAAAAAATCAGTATCGTATCTACACATATCATCTCACAACTGATCACAGTCAAGTGTCCGAAGCATCAAAGTTAATTCAAATTCTAGGGCCACACGTTTGAAGCGAAATAAACAAAAAACATTGTAAATACCAGTAACAATGTGAAAATGATAGGGTTTCTTGGAGAGTATATACATATATATATATAGTATTGCAGTGCAGTTTATTGCATCTTTCTTGTTTTTTATTTATGTACATATATAAATATATATTTGCATGTATATAGATTCATTGTATTATCTATTTTGTTTATTTGATTACATTTGCACATGTACAATGGACCAACAATCAGGCAGGGTTCTTTGCTCAGCTTGTTTCCATGGCCAGGAAGGCAGAAAGAAGTCGGGGCCTTTTCGGGAATGGCTCCGGTGGGTCGCCGGTGATGGAGGAACTTTCTCAGAGAGTATGGACAGTATGTTTCTTTATGTTATATCGTATTTTGTTCTATTGCGTTGCATGCTATTGAATGTCATGTTGTTTTTTCACTATATTACACATTGCATTGCGTTATACGACATTATACTACATTATATCATAGTGTATTATTCCTCTCGTCTGAGGTTTCAGAAGGATCGGCAGGTCATGAAGAAGTTGACCAAGTCCGTTGCCCGACGAAGAAATTTCTCGCGGAACCACAATGGGGGGATTGAACCCTTGAACCTCCCCAGCTATGACCATGAAAATGATACGAAAAGTTGGGTGATAATATGGGATGATAATGGTGATGATGATGATGATGATGATGATGATGATGAAGATGATGATGATGATTCATGGATGGGTTTTGTGGATTTTCGAGGGTTTTCACCGTTTTCACCGTTTCCACCTGAATTTTCAGACACACCCACATATCAGCAAACCTGCTTGGTGTCCTTTTAGAGCCACTGCAATTATTTTGAGTATCTGAAGGATGGAGGATGGTGGAGCCTCGGGTTTTCAAGGAGTAGCGCCTTTATTGTGGGATCATAAAGGGAGAGGCTAGAAGAGAGGGTATTGAATCGGATGGATTACACTCGAGGTCACATTATTGATTTGAACTAGATGCATCTAGATGCATATATTGGTTTGTTCAATACTTAGGGATAGAATTATGGATGAACTGAAAGATGTGTCTCTACTGGTGAGGTAGATTGTGAGATTTATAGATGGATCGGTTGATAAATCAATCATGATCGAAAAAACACTTAAGCAAGAGTTACACTAGAGAAGATAGATGAGATCGGCAACATGGATCACACGATGCGTGAGAGGTTCAGATGGAAACAATTCTATAGTTGGTAAATAGACGGCTGGATAGGCAAGAAGATAGGTCGGTCGATAGGAGATATGTTTGTTGAAGATGAAACAATGACCATCGTTCCACTATACAGTAAACACGCAGATTCCCTTTATTTTGTTTTGAAGTCGGTCCAACTGGCACTACCTGTAGCTGGATTGACAAACATGTAAAGATTAGATAGATCACACAATATGTTCCACTAGATTCTCAGATCACCAAATTAACACAGATTGATTGGCACCATTTTTCACGGGTCGTTTCAATGCAGTCTACCAAAGCCATTGAAGAAGCGAAAGAAAAGGAGGAGAAAAGTGCGGGGTCCCAGCGGCCCTGGGCATTGAGTCAACACTCCCTACTCGATGGCTCAAGCTCCGTGACCCCCAAAGACGATTCAGTTTACTTTGAAAATGTTGGGGAATTGTTCCCTTTGGCACTCAAACGTGGCTGGGAGATCCCCGAACTAAATGCAGCTTGATAGCTGGGAAAATGTTTGATTTCTATGGATGAAGGGTTTCCCACTGCTATGTTTGGGTGCCGGAGTCTTGACCCACAGCAATCTCCAGTAAAATGTGATTCCGATGGGTCAGCGGTTGAGCCACAACTGGGGTTGTTTCGATGGTTTGTATCGCATCTTACCCCACGGCCACCTTGACATGTAGATCGCTTGAATCTCTCAATGATGGTTCACTCAGATGCCTTAATCATTGTTTACAGGTTCAGTGCTATTCATGACCTCAGTGACTCAGTGCCTTTCACAATTTCGTACCTTCACGTGGAAATTGGTACCTTTTTCCAGATTTTCAGGCTGCCTGGGATACATTTCATTGGTGATAAGGGCCAGAAAGCCAAAGTACTTTGACCGCTCAAGGAGTTATCAAAGATTAATTGGATCTAGTACTCTGTGTCTATGATGAAATAAAAAAGTTATGCTCCACACACCGTTTCCCGCCTTCCAGTCTAGTTTCACATGTTTCATCATTCTCCAGTGCCTCCGGAGATTCTTCCATGTCTTGCCCGGGCGCCAGAAAAGATGGAGAAGGAGAAGGAAAAATTTGAAAAAGCTGTTGAAGGCTCCAAGACTGTAACAGAGGTGCCCTTCATTGCAGTGCTGACAGTTGTCGGGTAAATTAGCCAAACGAATTCATGCCAGATAGGGGTAAGCAAGATATCGAGTTGACAATGGATGGCAATGGCCTTAGCATGGCGGTCCTGTTTTGGACTCCACAACGACACCAGAAAGAGCGGTTGCTAAGGGGACATCATCTTGCATCATCCCAGAAACGACTTATTTCAGTTTTGGTTTGGTTTAGGTCTGTAACAGGTCCTATTGACAATCTGATCATGTGCAAAATGCCAACCCATTCTCCTCCCTCACCGGAACAGAAGCTTGTTTGCAAAATGTCCTGTTCAAGTTGTTTACTTCACGATTGTTGGACGACTGACTCTGGGCGAAACGAATGGAACCAGCAACAGATACTAGATGCAATTTGGATGCCATTGCCTGACATTGCATGCAGTTTGACCGGACACAAAGTCATTGTTTGACATTGTTTCTGCACATTCAATCTTGGTCTTGTGAACTTTCGCATTTGCTGTTCCGGGTTTTGGTCAAAGGCTGGCAACAAAATAGATAGAACATGATAGAACATCGTCAAAATCACCAAGACTATCCAAGACGCTCTGGGATGCTTCCAGGGTGCAGTGGAAGCAACCAAGACTGGGGCCTCGGAGTCCCCTAAGAAGAAGCTGGGCTGCCCGGGCCACGAAAGAAAAGCATAGAATGGGTTGGACCAGCGCGTGGCATGAATGGTGAATCAACAAACCTCAGTATGTTGTGATATGTTTAGGTAATTTCCGATTTTCTGAGATTTTGTGATATTTTTAGACATGTCTTGATGTTCTGTGGGCTCTAAATGTTTGGAGCCTGGGTCTTGATGATGACTTTATTGCTTTCGCTTCTCAAAGAATTCACATATTTTGCGAATTGTCATGGAGGGCTGATGCTGGCTTCACTAATCTTCACCATCCCTTGAAGTGTTTCCCATTTGCAGAGGATCAAGAGGGAGATGGTTGATGCTTCAGTGACAAAACGCAGTTCCCAAAAGCAGAAACATGTTGAGAAATCCATGGATAAATCATGATAAATCGGTCTCCCATTGAGTTTGATGCTTTGCAAAGACTTCGCTATTTGAGAGTCCATCCTGCTTTGCGAGTCCAACTAATCTTTGTAAGGATATTCTTATCTTGGGCAAAGAGGTACTCTGATGGGACCTTGCCAGATATATATATATATATATTATAGATAGGACGATGATTGCTCATTCGCTACCTTGAAATGATTCAGAACTGCACGAGTGTTCTGTCGTACCACAAACCCTTCACTAGCCGACCAGTCATATCTAGATCTACTTGTGTCCCGGGTTTGCTACTGACATACATAATCCTACTAGATCTTCTAGTGAATACCGTTGGAGCACAATGACTCCTGTCTCAGAACTTGTTGTATCAATATAGTGCTTTGAAGGGACCAAATTTGGTGAGCTACATCCACTTTGTGAACGACTGACTGTGAGCACATCCATCACCCCTGTGCAGGGCCAACCTTTTCTCCAGCATGTTGAACAAGGTCGACAGTTTTCGCAAAGGGTGTTTGTTTTGAGATGGCTTCCCATGCGTCTCTGTGTCTTTTTCACAAGGGATCTCCCTGGAGTTTTACAAAGATGGGAAGCAGAATCAGTATAGCTGAACTTGGGACATAGTCGGACATAGTTGCTGGTGGGCCAATTTAGCAAATACTTGAGAATCGTGCACCACCCCTTCTGATGTTTTTGAAGTGCATATACCCTGGGCTGGTTGGAGGATGATCTTGTGGCCTTGAGGGTCGGTTCTGAGACGGGGAGGACTGCTACAGGCAGCGATTACTTATTTGTACACAATGCGACGTTTGATGCCACATATATGAAATATATATATATATATGATGCTCACAAGACTTGATATTTTCTTGAGAGTATTCAAAAGCCATCTTCAAAGCCCCAGAACATCCGAAGACTCTTTGTACAGAGATTGGGATAAGATTATAGTAACAGTTTGAACATCCCACTATCTACAATAGTGATGTTTTGCCAAACTCTATCCTTTTGGAGGTGTCTATAAATATTTTCATTTTTTACTCCGATCTGCAGTTTTTCATCCCGTTTTACCGCCAGACCCTTGGTGCTGTGTCCAAGACAAAGGAGGCTGCAGCCTCTGCAGTGTTGCGGCCTCGGTCTGTTCTTTTTGACTTTGAACAGGATGAAGAGGCGGTTGATGAATGTTGATGAATGTTGATGAATGTTGATGAATGTTGATGAATGTTGACTGATGACTATATGATGAGCTATAATACACCATTTTTTCACAAAAATGATAATATATAATGATGTATATATATATATGAAATATTCTATAATGAGCTATATCCCGTTCTCAGACACCAAAATTGGTGCTTTCGTCGGGGTGGGCTGCGGAATTACATGAAACACCTAGGGGCAAGACCTTGACCAGTGCCAGTGCCGCAATCGGCTTGGATGGCGGGTGCGCCGGCGAAGAATAGGGCTGGACAGTGTTTTTTTGGATGTGTTTTTCGGCGAGGCCAAATCCACGGGAACTTTTTTCCCATGGAAATATCATGGGAATATAATTTTGGGAATATATAAAGCACCTGATCTTTGATGATTTGTGTGTGAGTGTGCATCAAACAGAAAATTACAACTGAAAGTCTATTTTGAACACGTGAAGCTTAAAGGAGTGTCCACCTCTTTCAGTTCGGCAAGGAAGCCAAAATTGATCTTGGGAAATTGGTTCGAGGAATACCGTGACAGCCTTGAGAGTTGGGCCTTGGCTGATTGTCCAGTCCAACAAAACAGCATACAGCAGCCAATGCTCACAGTATCTCGCCGTCTCGAAATGACTTGGTGAAGTGTTGGTTAAGCTTTGCCGCACTCTCCTCTGTAACTGTCAGAGCAAGGACACTTTTCGGTGCATGACGCATGGAGCTAGCAAGTGTGGGTCATATCATTGATAGTTGTTGTGACATGATAGAACACTGACACACACACACACACAGACACACACATATGCACACGCACACACACACAAACATACTGATGCAATTTGTTTTTCCACACACACAAGCTGATAAGTGAGAATTTGCCATTTAAGGACAGCTTGTTGTGAGAATTACTGCATGTTTTTGTTCTCCTTATTGTTGTGTTTGTGGCACCATGTCACACAGCTGCTTTTCGAAACCACCGGCACAATGTGGCCGTTCAGGGACGATGAAGACCAAAGGAAGAAAGAGAAGAAGATGATGGAATACTTGAAACCTCGAGTCACAGAGGCCTGCACTGCTTTTTGAAACCTAAAGTAAGTGTATATCAAGTTGAACCAAGATATATCAAGATATGAGTTTCATGAACAGCTTTTGGCGAGGTCCATTCCTGGGTCGGTTTTTCGGCTTGGTTCCACCAGTCCCACCAGGCAGACCCCCAATCCTACCTATGAGCCACTCATGCCAAAAAGGTGAGGTGAGTGCTGAAGCACAGCATGACTTAAGAATGGCAGTCGTACTTTGCAAAGTCGACCTGGGGTTGACATTGTGGGTATTGTGGAGAAGCAAGTCACAACAGCCATTTCGAATAGAAACCACAACGTTCAACAGTTTAGCCCAACATCAGATATTGCAATTTTGGAGTATTTTGGAAGGTGAACAAGGTGAACAGCAACCATTTATTTCCATTTATAGTCCTTATTTAGAACTTGAACATACTTGAACTCGCTGGTATTTTGAAACTATTTTGGTTTGTCTGAAAATACCACAACCATCCACAACCATGAATCCGGTTTTCTCAGGATGTTACCCAGCTGGAGAAGATCTGCATGGAGATCATGGACCAGTTGGATTACGATGGCGTGCCCCGTTGTCGACTTGAAAATACCGGGCTTCACGCAGTCAGATCACATTCAGATATACCTTGACTATATATATCTGAAAATGGGGTATACTTCGCAAAATATGGTCACTTTTTAAGAAGTGACATGATGACAAACCATGATAACGCATTGGATTTGAGGTCGGGTAACCTGTGTTCAAACAAACCCAAGCGATGAGGTATGTGATTTGTGGTGTAAATCTATGGACATAGGCTACCTCAAATGGATTGGTCTCACAACAACTTAGCAGAGAGACAGTCAACAACTCGCCAATTTTTTACCCCTCCGAAAGTCGACCCAATGTTGTAACATGTTGGAACGAGTTTCGCAAGCAAGCTGCTGACTCAGTTGATGATCCTTCAATGCCAGGAAAAAATCAAGAAAAAGTGCTGAAGAATCATAATTTTCATTATATAAGATTTTAGCAAATATGAAAGGCTTGGGCACTTGAAGCTCCCAAAGTGGACAAACTAGACCTTACTCTGTTGCAACACCATATGTACAACTTGGAGCAAAGAATGAATTGTAAGAATGTTATAAGGATGTTGTAACTATTACTATAAAATTGCCAAAGTACCAAATCATAAGTTCAAGTGCGCACGTGTCAACAGTTGACCGGATCCCTTTGGATAGAACCCGTCCAAGCGCTTTTCTGCCAACTCTTCCCAGGATTCGCTGATGCAAGCAACCATAGGCCACCAATCAATCTGCCAACCCACCACCACCGGGTGCCCTGGCTGCCCTAAGGATGGCAACATTGTCGTGCAGGCCGACTGTTTCCGTCGGTTATGGCTGGCCTAGTTATTTTATGCAGCGCCTTTTGCAGCTTCACAGCCCACTGCTGATTTAATTCGGAATTGCAGCCATGGTAATTTAAACAAATCGGGTTGAAGGTTTGATAGGTTTGATCACGAGTCGACGAGTGCTGTTGGACTATTTTGGACTGGGATGCCGGGCTGATGGAATTTCGGTCACGGAAAAACAAAGAACTCATGTTTGTGCATAATTATTGTACTATATATCTCGCTATCTATATTCAGTTGACAATGGGCAGGAAATTTTGTCCATTGCCGAAATGATGGAAGCAAAGCACGAGAACAAGGAAATGAAGGAGATCCGCATTGCTGATCCGTCATTGCCATCAATGATGTTTTTAATTAATTAATTGATATTGTCTGGTTTGCTGACATTTCGTACGTTGTGTACAATGTCAATGTAGTGATGTTTTTTTCCTGAACAATGAAAGGGCTGCAGAAAAAAAAAAAACGTGATAATTCAATAGCGCGGGCAAAGGTTAACGGCACTGCTTCTCACGCTTTCCGAAGGCTAGCTTTTGGCGTGGTGTAGCTCAAACCATCTCCAACATTTTACTTGGATTATCAGCTGAAATGAGATGCGCAGGAGTTTATGGGTTTCCTCAAAAACCATCCTCGATGGGGAAACGTGGAGCAATTGTATGGGACCTCAGAGTTGGTCAAGACTTGCATGGGACCTTAAGGTAGTGGGACCTGAAGGTAGTTGGTGCACGGCCTGTAGACGGCCGTGTGATTTTGCGCACATTTCTATGTTTCTGGGGTGTGGTGTCCTGCGGTGTGGTGGGTGTGGTGGGTTGGGGTTGTTGTTGTTGTTGTTGTTGTTGTTGTTGTTGTTGTTGTTGTTGTTGTTGTTGCGGACCGCAGTTATTGTTGCGGACCGCAGTGAGATTACCAATATAATACACATGCATAGTCGTGTCCAGCCTCCCCCTGCCCTGTGATCAGCGGGATCCATCAGTGAGATGTCGTGGCACTCGTCATACCATACCGGGGTGGCCGCATGTCATGTCACAGTGGGAAAGGCTCCATCAGCGCCCCTGCTGCGCCCCTGCCCATGCGCAGAGGCAATAGCCACGTTTATGTCGTTCTTGTGCCTGCGATCGCTCGTGTGATGCTCTGCTCTTCACCAGGTAACTTCCAACACTCTCTTGATGCTACGCTCCTGACTTTCTCAAGTTATATAACTTCCAAGACATCCAAGATGCTCTTGATGCTATGCTCTTGACTTTCTAGAATAGCTTAAAAGACGCTCCAAGACTCTTGATGCTGCGCGACAGTCAAGAGCGTAGCATCAAGAGCGTCTTGGAACTTAACCTGAAAAAGTCAAGAGCAGCATCCAAAAACGTCTTGGACGCAAACTTGAGAAAGTCAAGAGCAAAACATTCAGAGGTTTTTTGGAAGTTTAGAGTTTCTTGAAGTTGACTTGAAAAAGTCAAGAACGTAACATCAAACGCGTCTAAGAAGTTGAGTTGCGAAAGTCAAGGATGTAACTTAACATTAATAGCGTCTGGAATCAAGTTAACTTCCAAGGCGCTCCTGATGCTATGCCCTTGACTTTCTCAAATTAATTTTCATGACGCTCCTGGTGCCATGTCCTTGACCTTCTTAAGTTAACTTCAAAGAACTCTTGACGTGCAGCAGTATGTCTTGCCATGGTGCTGGCACCAAAGCTGCAAACAGTTTAATGCGCGAAGCTCTCTGGAAGCTCTAGAAGAACTCTTGTGACCACATGAAGGGGGAAAGAACGATGTAGATCCTTGCCCCGGGCGCTGGAATCCAAAGAAACATCGTTTATTCAACACACAACCTTGGTCGACCAACAAAAATCATTATGCAAAAAAAACGCTGACACTGTTAATTCTCGGAAAGCTGAAAAGGACAAGAACGTTGTTCCGCTGTGGCGAAAACACCACTTTTCACACTTCCCCCCTGGAACTGCGCATGAAAAGACCAGTCTTTCGGATAATGTAAAAAGTATTGGAATGCAGGCAAGAAATAGAGCCATGGATGTCAAGATGTCAAATAAAAAAACATGGCGGTCTGAAGGCCATGCACCTTGTTTCTCCATGTTCCTTCTGTTTTTGTCTATTTTTGTCAGCATGGATATCCAAGTTGATCACAATGCAGCAGGTGTTGTAAAGAGATGTGCCACATATGACATGTGTACCTGCAGATCTCTCTAAATGATGTCCTTGTCAACGAAGTGCTGAAGTGCTGGTTTGGCAAGGTGTGCGCCAGGTATTTTCTAGTCGGAAGAACCTGCAGTCTGGATTGGTGAGCATTGTGTTGCCACTCTTTGCTGCGCTCAGAAGTACTGCAGGAACCAAAAACGGCCTTAGACCAGTATGTATGTACACTGGTATGTACTGTAGATTAATATATATATATATAATAATTTAATATATAGATCAATGATTAACTACATTGTCATCACATAGCATGAACTCAAACTTGAACTACCTGACACTGTGACACGTAAGCTCCAACCACCCGGTGCCTGGACCTACCCGATCTTGGAAGGTGTTAGAAGAGCTGTCATTTGTGAACACTAGGTTCAATAAAACAAAGCTTAAAGATATATAAATGACAAAACATGTGATTATATGTCTGCATAACTGTATCAAGTTATACTGCTGTGATACGGTCTAAGCATTGGATAATTAAGTTGTTTTTCAGTATCATTTGATAACTACAGTTTATTTCATGTGTGAACGTGTCTGGAAATGGGAAGATGATGACTCGTTGCTTAGTTGGGCAGACCTCAGCGAGGGCTTCGAGATTGAGAAAGAGGAGCGACAAGAAAATGTGGTTGAAAGAGTACCCCATGCATCCTAATATGCTAAGAAATATGCTAAACAGGATGAATGAAAATCATAATGAATCTGTAATCACGATGGCATCTTTCTCAGAGTTTAGTTTGGTAAATCATTGTAAGATGAATGACTTTGCAATATGCTTTTGTTTGAAAATAGGGTACTCCAAATTGAGTGATTCATCATCATTTTCCTCTCCGACAATGCCGTTTTAGGGCTATACCCCATTTCAGAATATTTCAGAACCTGAGATTCAGTGGCCTCATGAGGCCTTCCAGGGTGTACTAAACGGTACGCATGTGGTTCTGGAGTCTGGGTTCCAAAGGTCGATGAGCTGAGGAAAGCTGTGCGTAACCAAGTTTTGCCACTTTAGTGTACACCCAGCCCAGTATTCAACAAATGAATCAATATTTCATAAACTCATGATGTCATGATTTCAGGCTAAGCACCATTTTTGAATTGAGTTCAGCGGCAGTTCTATGGCGTCTTCAACTAGAGTTTGATTTACCTGGAGAATCCATGACTCAAGGGAACTTACTGTACTGACTGTACTGACTGGGACCTTCTGTCAGAAGCTGGCAGGAATTTGTGGACGCTTCTGAGCTGCTTCTGGCCCGCTTCACCAAGCAGCAGCAGAGACTCGGTGTTTCCATGAGAGATTACCCACAAGGATGTAGTGCAAAATGAACATGTCATGTAATGCCATTCTATGACTATTCTGTGACATATATGGTACAGCCACATATTTTCTTGAGCTAAATGCACCATGTCTCGACTCATGGAACTGCTTGAAATCTCATTGTCGAATTAGGTGACCATTCGGGGAAGCATCCAGTCCAAAAAGTGCATGGTGGGCCCAAGAGAACATCAAAGACCTCTCAAGTTATTTCTTTTTGATTCGGTTTAGCATGAAGTCTTTGCTGCTTTTGTCGAAAACTGTCAAGCCATGTTAGCAAATTGGAATATTACCCAATTTGCATGGCGATTCATTTATCTTCAAATTCTGAATGGGCTGATTCTATTTGGTCAGAGATCCCAGCAATCCCAGGATGGCACGTGCCATGGACTCCGACATGTCCATTGAGCAGAGGTGGGAGAAGGGAAGGACATGGAAGAACGGTTCCTTTGATCACATACTTCGGACAAGCGCTGAATTGCTGGGACCATGTTTTTTGATGTCGTCCATTCCTATTTTTCAAGATCTTGCAAGATGAAGCCAGTTGACTCAGTTGACTATTTCTATCGGGATGATTTGAAACCACCAACACACTTGACCAATTGGGAATCCTTTTGGGTCCTCCCTAAATCCTGGAAGTGGTATGAGTCGGTCTGAGATCAAGTTAAGTGTCCGGAGTAATACTAAACACACAGCGGGAAAGAAACGTTCCTACCACTACTTGGCAGTTCCTTGTTTGGGATTAGGATTACATACCTGTCATGATTCGGTGTCCACTACGATTGAAGCAAGAAGCAGCAAGTACAGTACGTCACAAGACTCTGAGGATTGTTTGAGCTGTGCGACTAAGTCTTCCGGTCCTTTCATCTCATAATAGTTTCTTATGGATCTTATAGCTTCTTGTTCCTGGAATGCCTTCGCAATTGCAATGTTGTTACAACCATTTTGATGAGACGTATCACATATATACAATGTTGTTTGCTTTTTCGCTTACAAAGCCCAAAGCTTTTGTTCTGTCCCTTTCACTCAACTCGTTCACTACCTGTGGAGGAAAAGCAAAGCCATAGGAAGAAAACACACCAATGTCATCCAGTGTTGAAGAGGGATGCAGGGATGCAGGGGAGAACCTCCATGTATCTCCATTGCTTCCTGTTATTTCGTACATGTTGGTGCAGTGTGGTAGTTCTGGCGCATAGGTACTTAGGTAGTTGAGATGATGGTGAAACACAAAAAAGTTGCCCCAAGCCTTTGGAAAGACACGTCCAGCCGAAGTCAACAGTGTGCATCCCAGCCAAATCACTTTTTGCCGAATGACCCATGGACCCAATTTTGCTCCAACCATCACAGGTGCGAGAAGGTCTTTTCGCAGCTGGACGTTTCCTGGTTTAAGTTCAGACTTGATGACCATTTCTTCGAGGCATGAAGATATGATTTTCCTGTAGCACAAACAAGAACTCAAATAATTGGTAAAGAAGGGTAAATGCTTGCACTGTCCCACTGTTCAGGGGAACTGTAGCAGAATACAGCAGGAAAGGGACACTTGTTTAGATATAAGCTTCTACCAGACGCAAGGCAATCGTTTTTTCCTTTTTCACAGCCTTATGCCTTTGCCCATAGTAACTATTGGATCTTTTGTCGTGTCGCTGAGACTGGGCCCAGGTTCAGATGAGCGGAGGAATTGGCTTGAATGAATTGAACCTTGCCAGATTTAGATCTTCATACGCAGCATTCCTAACATTGATCGAAAGTGCAGACAGCAATAGCCCCTTTTGATGCTGCGGGTTGAGTTTCCTCACCGCAGAATTTTGTTCGGACCCCAGGATTCCGATGAGTGGCGAAAGAATGGAAGACGCAGATTCCAACCTGGCAAAGTTTCGCGGCACATGGCGATGTCAAGACGCAGCCGGCTAGAAGTCATTGGAAGTCCCAAGAAATGGTGGTTGGTGTAGTAGAAGTTGACTGGTACCTATCCAGAAGCTTGGTCTTCGGTTTGCGAACTTTTTGGTGATGGTCGAGTCAAAATTCGAAGTTTGACAATGGAACCAGTAATTCCGAATTTATCAGCCTTCGGCATTCTGCCGGCCCTCTGGCCTTTGGCCGACAGGGCGAAAGCAGGGGTTGTGTAAAGCTGGGTGGTGTAACAGGTGGTTTGCGTAAAAGGTGTCCAAAAGTTAGTTTGTGTAAAAGCGAGGTTGTGTAGAAGCGGGTTTGTGCAAAAGCTTGTTGGTGTGAAAGTGGATGGCAGCAAAAATTGCTTGGTGTAAAATAGTGTTTGTGTGAAACCTGCTTGGTGTAAGAGCTGGTCTGTGCAAAAGCTTCTCTGTGTAAAAGTTTCGCTGTGTAAAAGTCTCGCTGTGTAAAAAGTTTCTTTGTGTAACAGGTTCTCTGCGTAAAAGCTTCTCTGTGTAAAAGCTTCTCGGTGTAAAAGCTTCTCTGTGCAAAAGCTTCTCTGTGTAAAAGTTTCTTTGTGTAACAGCTTCTCTGTGTGAAAGCTTCTCTGTGTGAAAGCTTCTCTGTGTAAAAGCTTCTCTGTGTAAAAGTTTCTCGGTGTAAGAGCTGGTCTGTGCAAAAGCTTCTCTGTGTAAAAGTTTCGCTGTGTAAAAGTTTCTTTGTGTAACAGCTTCTCTGTGTGAAAGCTTCTCTGTGTAAAAGCTTCTCTGTGTAATGTCAAGTTCGTATTAAACCCCCCCCCAGAAGGTACCTTCTGGAGAAGGTAGGCCCTCCCCTATTAATAAAGCCTCAAAAACAAAAATGGGACATCAATTGAAATCAATTGAAAT
>BGPT01002465.1:26740-37914 GCA_003297045.1 Symbiodinium sp. clade C Y103 | reverse complement strand
AAAAACAAAAAATGCGCTCTGGCTGTGGCGCCAGTGCAGTGAACTAGCAAAAACACTGTTTCGTGACGCGGCCTTCTGCGCCCGCCCAGCCAACTACATCAATTACTTTTTCACCAAAAAAATGGGAATTTCCAGAAAGGTGTTGATTAATAGGGGTTGACCACCTAGTGTTGATTAATAGGGAGGGACCTACCCAAAGTAGTATTGCCCCAAAAAATCTGGCCCGAGGTGGTTAATTAATTGGCCTGGCTTAATAATATGAACTTAACATTAAAAACTTCTCGGTGTAAGAGCTGGTCTGTGCAAAAGCTTCTCTGTGTAAAAGTTTCGCTGTGTAAGAGCTTCGCTGTGTAAAAGCTTCTCTCTGTGAACAGTTTCTTTGTGTAAAAGCTTCTCGGTGTAAAAGTTTCTCTGTGTAAAAGCTTCTCTGTGTAAAAGCTTCTCTGTGTAAGAGCTGGTCTGTGCAAAAGCTTCTCTGTGTAAAAGTTTCGCTGTGTAAAAGTTTCGCTGTGTAAAAAGCTTCTCTGCGTAAAAGCTTCTCTGCGTAAAAGCTTCTCTGTGTAAAAGTTTCTCGGTGTAAGAGCTGGTCTGTGCAAAAGCTTCTCTGTGTAAAAGTTTCGCTGTGTAAAAGTTTCTTTGTATAACAGCTTCTCTGTGTGAAAGCTTCTCTGTGTAAAAGCTTCTCTGTGTAAAAGCTTCTCGGTGTAAGAGGTGGTCTGTGCAAAAGCTTCTCTGTGCAAAAGCTTCTCTGTGTAAAAGTTTCTTTGTGTAACAGCTTCTCTGTGTGAAAGCTTCTCTGTGTGAAAGCTTCTCTGTGTAAANAAAAGCTTCTCTGTGCAAAAGCTTCTCTGTGTAAAAGTTTCTTTGTGTAACAGCTTCTCTGTGTGAAAGCTTCTCTGTGTGAAAGCTTCTCTGTGTAAAAGCTTCTCTGTGTAAAAGTTTCTCGGTGTAAGAGCTGGTCTGTGCAAAAGNCAGCTTCTCTGTGTGAAAGCTTCTCTGTGTGAAAGCTTCTCTGTGTAAAAGCTTCTCTGTGTAAAAGTTTCTCGGTGTAAGAGCTGGTCTGTGCAAAAGTTTCTCTGTGTAAAAGTTTCGCTGTGTAAAAGTTTCTTTGTGTAACAGCTTCTCTGTGTGAAAGCTTCTCTGTGTGAAAGTTTCTCTGTGTAAAAGCTTCTCTGTGTAAAAGCTTCTCGGTGTAAGAGCTGGTCTGTGCAAAAGCTTCTCTGTGTAAAAGTTTCGCTGTGCAAAAGTTTCTTTGTGTCACAGCTTCTCTGCGTAAAAGCTTCTCTGCGTAAAAGTTTCTCTGTGTAAAGGCTTCTCTGTGTAAAAGCTTCTCGGTGTAAGAGCTGGTCTGTGCAAAAGCTTCTCTGTGTTAGACCGTGGAGATTGAACAGAAAGGGGTGTCTACGGATTTTTGCTTTCGCTGCCCCTCCCTCCCTCTCCCCCTCTCTACTATAGTCTACGCTAATCTAGTACAGTCTGGTATAGTCTAGTTTAAACTAGTACGGTCTAGGCATCATCCTCATCATCTTCTGTTCTCTTCCATCCTTCTTCCTCCTCCCCTGTCCGTCTTTTCTTCCCTTCCTCTGCTTTTCCACTTCGTTTCATTTTTTCCACATTTTCTCCACGTTTTCTTGCCTCTTCTCGCCTGTGGGATCATCTCCCATGTCAGAAGATATAACGGCAAACAAAAATCCTCCCAAGAGGAACATGAGCCCAAGCTACAGGCAAGCTAAAGATGTATCACCACTACATATGGCCTCATCGAAAATAGAGCGGTATATACATAAAATGAATCCCATTTCCCATTCATAGTAAATTCCCCCAGAAACCCTGATTTAGTAGGGATTGACACACACTTCTGACATGTTATGACCATTTAAGGGGTGTTTAATATGAAACCGGTGTGAAATTTTCATACGTTTGTTTGATTAGTATGAGTATGATTTCGAAAGCAACTGCAACAACCATCATGTGAAGTACAGAGAACTCTTTACATTTGAAATACTACACCGATAGTAGGGAGCGAAGAGATCTCAATTTTGAGCACTTTGGATAGATTTGCTCAGTGGCTTTTGATGTGTGTTTACTCAGTGTTTCCAGCAGAGGGACAGCTTTCAGCCTGACCCAATCTGGTAGAACTCATAAGATATGCAGACTGGTCATACTAGTCATCCAGGGCATTCAGGTCAGGTCATAGTTGAGAGATCGAAGTCAGAAATGTTCTGGTGCTCTTTGATTATTGGCCACTTTGTATTGCCTCACTTTCCTATATAATTTTCTTACTAAGATTTGTCTCTGTTATATAGGTGAAGACTTGTCCATGCTTCTATAGTCTATAGGTGTTCGTTTTGCAGGGTCGGAGTGCACACTGCACACCCAACAAAGGTTCAGAATCCCACTCAACTACATCAAGGACTGATCGATGGCTAGTCATTTTGCTGACATGGGAACAGGATTGCTATGTCCTGTATGCTTTGGTATTCAGCGAACGTGGATGTTTCGATGTTTGTGGCAAGAATCAACCACTAGACTGGTTCAATTTTCTATAGTTCATGCTGAAAACCACAATGTGGATGAGCGAACACACCAATTTATACTTCCGTTGACGAGCACACAATGCAAGGTTGGGCTATATGTGTGGACATAGCTTAGTGTTCACATATCTTACTTGCCCCCTCCAGAGTCGCACCGTTCTCACCCGGCTTTCATGTACACTTCCTGTTGAGAAGATGTTTCCAAAGTAGCGCTCTGGGATGCTTTCTACGCATGTCCTTTTTGTTGATGCACTTGATGTATCTGCATGAGGAAACTACATAATACGTATCCGTGGTTGTACATATTCATGCACATCAGAAGGTGGTGCACATGCTATTCAACGTGGCGGTTCAAGACTAAAGTCGGCAGAGTGTGGATAGGGCACACACCTCCCTATCCAATGCTGTTCATGACGTTTCCACCAACAGGTCACCATCCATCCCAACTCAGATCATTCAAAAATGGTGCCATGCGAAGGAGATTCGCATTGATGCTGCTCGAACATCAGGGGCAGGCCTTGAAAGACTGGTCCAAGTGCTGAAAGATTGTTTGTTGTCTTTATTCGCACTTATTCTCTGGCAAGCAAACATGGCTTGCAGGAAAATCCACTATTCGTAGATGATTTTCTCATTAAACCTCGATTTGTACGGGTTTTTCATGTTTGATTGAACAGGTTATCTAGCCAGGCCTTGATGATTGAACCTGTAACCTAACATGAAGCAACATGGGTGACTTAGCGACGTAGCATGGGATGACACTAGAGGCTTGGAAACAAAACAGGCCTGGTTAAGGTAGGGCCTTTTTGGTCAGCCATGGTTAGCTGTAGATCCCCAAAAAGATCGACCTCAGGAGCGTTCAAGAGGAAAAACCACTGAAATTTCGACCTTGATAGATATCAATCCTTAAACCAATGGCAGACAGGTTGCTCTTCTACCACAGGTCAGGCCATAAATATCCAGTTCAGAGGCTGCGTAGGAAAAATTAGCTGTCATCAGAAAAGATACGCCAAAGAAATCGGTTTGGGATGTGGAGCCTGCATAGACAATGTGGCTGCCAGTTTGCACTTAGGTAAGGCAGTCAAACAGAATCAACAACCTAGTCTTTCATGTCTTCTCATCATCCGTTGAATCCATTGCACCAGCTGGAAGAAGGGAGATACAGATTACTATCAGATATCATCTGATTGTCAGATGATTGTCAGATGCACAGATGATTCTCAGATGATCCTCAGCAGAATATGACTAGACCCTGATATTTTCATGTTGTTTCCTGGTTTTGCTTCGTCTTTGTTTTCCCTCCAGGTGAAGAGCAGCGTCAGACCGTGCGATTCCAGGCGACGCCTTAGCTACTCCACATGAGTCACATGAGCTACAGCCAAAATTTAGGGTAATGGAAAGTATTCGAGGGGTCTTTATTTTTTGGACATTGAGCTGAGGCTTGGAAAACGATAATACACTCTTCAAAAAAACGATAACATTTGCTCATGTTCGGTCTTGGTCATCAGTCAACGGTGCAGGTTATTCGATACTTGATATAGGCATTCAAAAACCATCTGTTTGAAATATAGGCAGACGGCACAATCCTCTTTTGAACAGGTGGTACCTGGTGATGTGCATTGCTGTGTGGTGAGGTTCTGTTTTTGCTGCTATTTGCGCTGCATGCTGAGTAAATTTCAAATATAGTACGGCCACATGTCAGTTTTTTGCCTCAACTCTTGCTAGTGAAAACGCGCCATGCTGGCGAAAGGAAGGAACATTAAGGTCTTGTTTGCAGCAAGAACAGTGTGGGTGCTCTAGATTCCGCTCTTTTCCTCTATCCTTTTTGGTTTGTGCTTATCGGGTTCCACGGCAACCTCAAGGTTTGTTCAAGACAGCATTAGTCACATTTGAATTTTCAAAAGATTGGTGTTCCAGAGCCATTGTTTTGCAGAGATAACCCGAACGATAACGAAACGATAACCAAAAAATCACATAACCCCTATCGGCCAGACGCTGGCCCATTTGCTCGCTGAAAAACTGTTTTTATTGGCGCAAGTTGCTCGTCCAAGATGAGCAGCAAGCAAGGGCAAGACATGGCAGGGCTCAGATTCAGATGTTTACTGAATGAGCTGTTGGAACTGCAAGTTGAAGATGTGGAAACGCAGCCATCCCTCAAATAACTAAAAGTTGAAGATGTGAAAACGAAGCCTGCGTGCGAGACATCTCTCAAAAAGTGAATGTTGAAGATGAAACGAAGCTTGCGTGCAAGACATCCCTCAAAAACTGAAAGTTGAAGATGTGAAAACGAAGCTTTCGTGCGAGACATCCCTCAAAAACTGAAAGTTGAAGATGTGAAAACGAAGCTTTCGTGCGAGACATCCCCCAAAAGTCAAAGTTGAAGATGTGAAAACGAAGCTTGCGTGCGAGACATCCCTCAAAAACTGAAAGCTGAAGATGTGAAAATCAAGCTTTCGTCAGTTGTGGTGGTGGTTGTGATAGTGGTAGTGTTGATGCTGGGTGGGTGATAGTAGCGGTTGTGATGCAATAGTGACTGATAGTGGTGGTTGTGGTGGCGGCGACAACACCAACGCTAGAAAAGCATCAGGATGCAATGGAATTCACAAGGAATGTGAACTTGGTTTCCCGAAACCTGAAAAACGATAATACACTCTTCAAAATTTGATGACTTGGAGCCATATACCCAATATTGACCTTGTCCACATCTATAGGTTTGTCTGAAAATGGGTCTACCCCCAAATGGCTGTATTAAAAAGGAAATGTGTCTGAAAACCACTGGATAATCGGGAAGTTTGACTGAAAACCAATGGATTTGGGGATTTATCATTTTCAGACAGACCCATGTATTGTCATGAAGACATCCAGATGACTCCGGTCAAAGTTCTAGTGACTCTAGTGGATATGATTTGCTTGCGTTGCTCAATTTGTTTGTGCTTGATATGTTGTTCGCTTGGATTATTTTATAAGTCGCATGCTCTTAAGATATTGTTCCAGATACTGCACTTTGTTGTTTAAACTTATGACTTGTTGATCCCAACCATTCCTACATATTCCTACCATTCCCGTGGATCGGACACCAAAAAAACAACCGCTCTCCTATGCCTGGAAACTAGACAACTTGTCCAGGTTCAACCAGACTTTGAGAACTCTCCGGAGCGGGGCTTCCGGGGCGTCAAGACGTCGTTTGAGACTACCTTCTGGTAATTTCACATATGGACAATCACACGTTCTAATCGTAAAGTGTGATTATGATTTTCCATAGTTTTTTGGAATTATATTATGTGGTAGATGACTTCGCAACAATGAGGCATAACCGAGCGTCGACTGGAAATATGTTCCAGCCCTCTCTGAAGCTAGGATTTCTGCCTTGCTGGGTTTCAGGATGGGACTATTTCATAGATCCCCCCAGAAGTTCTAGGAGATTCCAACTGGCGAGAAGACCTGAACTGCAACTCTTCGTCAAACCCCAAACACGACGGGATAAACATTCAAGATTGTGAAATATGATCATTTCTGGATCTCCGGCTCACCCCCAGTGATTCCAGTGGACATGTTCAAACGAATCTAGCACCCGCGCAATGCTTGATTTTTTAAACTTCATCTATTCCAGATACTTTCTGAAATTTACTGCAAGTATTACATGCTTGTTTCATTCTTTTGAACAGCTCCATCGGAAGTCAACAGGAGCTTTGGGATCAATTTTACATGACATACATGCATGACGCACAGACGGAGAATTTGGAATCACAGAACCAGCTGCAACACAAAACAGTCACATATACAATCATATACAAATTTCAAATCATATTTTCATACTTGGACGCTTTGCAGACAGCTGATTGCTTTGGGTTCTGTACGTGACCCTCACGAGATGAGGACGACTCCACCCAATGTAAGTATGGCAGTCTCAATGAGTCCGAATGCTTGTTGAAGTTACTTGTATGAAATGGCTAGCATGTACCGTGGACCAGCACTTGGCAGGAGTGGAGAATGGTCAAGAAAGGCTTGTCTCCAGATTGGGAAACTTGGCAAACTCACTGGCATGCTGTTAAACAGAATGAGGAATGAAGGCGCCAAGGCAGGTGACTATCCCAAAGTGTGAATTTGCTTGTGAAAAAAAATAAGAAGGTACATCAATTTGCCCTCTTTAGGCGCAAGGCTGGCCCTCTTCAAAAGACCATGAAAACATGGGAGAAATCAGTGGCTGGGTGAATATTTCTGACGCCCTTTGAGGAACCCAATCCCAATTTCGAGACCGGGAGCTCAGAGGCTCAGGTCTTTGGAGGTTCAACTATAGAAAATTCATGATATATTCGATATATGATTTCCACTATTCTCAATATTCTGAATGCTGGTGTGGATGTTGTGCTGCATTTCGCAAAGATGTCCCTGAATTCTTCGATATTTTCGTTGAAATTGTTGAAACAACATGTCAACCAATCCCGAACGATTCCATGGGGATCCAGCCTGGCAACACGAGTGGTGGCTACGCGGAAAAAGCCAAGAGCCACATATGACTGGTGGACAATGTAGAACTATGTTGGCAGAAAGCAACTACAATGATTGGTACATCCATTTTTTTAAACCATCCCCCTAAATCCGGCAAATAGCAATAATAATAATTCCCCATTAATCAGTATTAATCACAAGGGAAGTTTAGTTAGAGAACTTCCGAGATACGGACGATTGTCACGGTTAGCATTCCCACCATCATGTGAACCACATCATCATGTCAACCACCCGTCATCAAGTATAGTTGGGAAGTGCAACAGCTCGGAAGCGTGTGAATTCACGCGTGAAAACATTCTCGGGCACGAAACCCTGTGTTTCTTCAGGTAAAGTGGCTTCTTCTGTGGTCGCCAAAGTAATGTCTCTGTTGCTGGGGTTTTTGGCCTGGATCTGCAAAAGTTGTTGACGAAAAGTGCGCCAAACTCTATAGATAGAGAGCTCGATTTGCATTTCAAAATGCTGAAAGACGGGGGGGGGTGGCCGGAGCACTTTTGGAAGATGGGGTCGGCAAAATGTGCATGGGCCTGTAGCGAGAGCTCGATTTCATAAAAAACCGCTACAAACTGTCATGTTCGGATCACTTTTGGAAGATGAGATCGGAAAAAGTGCACAGGACTGTAGCCAGAGCTCAATTTGCATTTCAAATTAAAAAAACTGACCGGGCGGGAGCACTTTTGGACGATGAGGGCCGCAAAATGTGTACCAGATTGTAGCGAGGGCTCGATTTCACATAAAATTGCAAAAAACTGCTGGGATCGGAGCAGCAAAAACAACGTCCTCATTGTCAGCGCTGTGCGAATGTTGGTCGATTCAGTGCGACGCTCTTGCTGTGCGGGTTTGCAACCGGTTGTCGTGACAAACGCATTGGCACGGCTGCGCGTAGCAAAGCATGAGTGATGCTGCGACTCTCCTGGCAAGAGGGGTTGCAGCTGGAGCGTGCTAAACGCATTGTAACAGCTGCACGAAAGGTAGTTTTTGACCATAATGCTGTTCTTGTGGTTTGCGGGATTAAAGCTGGGCGTTGCAAAACGCATTGTGCTGGCTGTGCGAAGAGAAGAATTTAGTTGCGGAAGCTACAGAGGAGCTAGCTGGGAGGCAGCTCAGAGCAGAAGTAGCCCAGATAAGTGGCTGCTCAGGGAAGAAGTAGCTGAAAGAAGTGGTGCCTCAGCGAAGAGGTCGCTCAGAAAAGTGTAGCTCAACAGAGAAAAGTAGCTCAATCATCCATCCAACCACCCATCGGTCAACGCATTCATTCCTTCATTCCTTCATTCCTTCGTTCATTCGTTCATTCACTGATTCATTGATTCAGTGGTTCATTTATTCATTGATTCATTGGCTCAGTGACTCAGTGATTTAGTGATTCAATTGATTCCTAATTCGCTGGTCGTTGGTTCACTGGATCATGTAGTCACTGTGAGATTCATTGGTTCATTGAATCGTTGATTCATAGACTCACTGACTCATGGTTCACTGATGCATTGATTCATCGTTGTTCCAGCGATTCGTTGGTTTGTTTTTTATTGGTTCGTTGATTAGTTGATTCGTTGATGCGTTGATTGATTGGTTCGTTGATTAGTTGATTCGTTGGTTTCCTGCAACATGCTTACCGCTGCTTATACCTTTGTGATGCTACGCTGATGATGCGGTGGGACTTCTTGTTTTCAACTGCCTCATTGACTTGCTGCTGCGCTGCAACATGCTTACCGCTGCTTACCTTTGTGATGCTACGCTGATGATGGGGTGGGTTGGGTAATAACGTCTTGTTTTCAGCTGCTTCATTGACTTGCTGCTACGCTGCAACATACTTACCGCTGCTTAACTTTGTGATGCGTACGCTGATGATGGGGCGGGGTGGGTAACATCGTCTTGTTTTCAACTGCTTCATTGACTTGCTGCCACGCTGCAACATGCACCCCGACCTGGTGCTACACTGCAACATGCTCATTGTAACATCCTGATTTGGACTCTGGACTTATGTTTGCACATGGCAATGGCGATGGGACTCAAGTGTGGTTTGACCAGCCCTGTTGAGAAAAACAGGTGCTTACTTGGCCAAATGTAAAATCACTGGCAAAACGCGCTGGCGCTGTGGTTTAGGGGACGAAAGCTTCCCCACAAGGTCGTTTTTGGGAATGCATTGTGTGAAGAATATGCAGTAAATCCATGTGAATCCCACACAATAATGCAAAACACCTTGGAATTGACCTTCAAATTCAATAGAAAACCTTCGAAAACATTGCAACATTCATGATTCTTGAGATCTCCATGAACAACAAATTTATTTTACACGGCCAATTTCCACCCCGGCGGGTTGTTTCACTTCTTACGAAACTTCCGCCCCGGCATTGGCCGGGCACTTCTGTGTGCAAAGATTGGAACAATGATTAGTATACCCAGTAACAAATAATTTCTAGGTTTTCTGAGTGGTTTTTATTGCCATTCCATTTGGTGTTGGTTGGCACCTCAGGTACTTGCAGGTTGCCATGGTACCGCAATACCTTGACATGTGGAAGCAGGCCGGGGCCCTGTGAGCGATGAGTTCTGACCCGCCGGAAGTGCATGTATGCATTTTTTAGAAATTTAATCAGTACATAGTTTGATAATATGTATATATATATATATGTGTGTGTTTATATGAAATACAAAAATATGCCGATAAATAAAAATGTACATATGTTTCTGAAGTACAAATGCATAATGTACGTGTGGTTTGATGTATGTGATGCAAATATGTGTGGTATTCATGTGTATGGTGTGTATGCATGTATGTAATTATATATATAATATATAACTATTATATATTTGTATGTTCATATATACACAGCCGATTGTCTAGAGTACAACCAAAAAACACTGAGGTTCCCACCCTCATCTCTTTTTCAGGGAAAGATAGAAACCCGGCCGTGGCATTGACAGAGAACTGTACTTGAAACCATTGGGACCATAAAGTGGGAAGCGAATCAATCGAAAATGTGGTCCGACCCCGGCGTTCACTTTCCTGACTTTACGTCGGGTGTTTTTGCGTAGGGAACCCACGGACATGGCATGGAGAATTCATTTATAAAAATACTGAGTCACTATGATTCTAATCAAATGCAACCGTGCATTCCGATGATTTTTCCAAATGCAGATATGAGGGAGTAATCTCGTAAACCCAATGCCATAAACCTACCATTCGAGGATGATACTTACACAGCACATACTTACCACCCATTTCTGATGATATCAGGGCCGGTTTATGGCATTGGGTTTACCACATTTTTGTGGTTTGCTCTTAGTTGTTGCATTTGATCAGGTCATCAAAGATTGCGGTATGGTTAGCACCTCAGTTGGGAAACTGCCACCAGACAAAGATGGGCAATATATCAGCGGTCAAGGATGAGCGAAACCAAGACTCGGACTGAAGGCGCATCATATAGAAATATCACGTATATTCCCTATGTTCTCATTTACTTATACCTTAAACATCCCTAAACACATCATATATCATTTGTTGATTATATATTCATGTATCACGCAACTATCAAATGCCCTGAAGGTGCCCTTTTATTCAGGTCACGCAGACTTCACCAAACATGCTAGTGGCATTTTCACCAAGACACAATAGAACACACAGACAAACAATCCACAGCACCTGTGTCTCTTTGGTTGGAGTTCCACCACATCCCTCATACTGAGAGTGGAGGACGAACGCAGTTTCCCAGCAGATGCAACCGAGGATACCGTTCAAGAGTTTATCCGGTTCTACCAGGGCAGTACCATGGACGGGATGCTGAACTGGGGTGATACTGTTGACCCAAGTTTAAGGTTGTGGAAAAACACCAAAACACCACTTACGTGCGCTTTTGGTTGGCTCTCGTTGTGTTTTTTCCCAAATTGGTTTGACACATGAGCAGCCGCCAAAACCCCTAAGTGGTGATTTGAAGGGCCGTTAAAGTAAGATGGCTCCGCGAAAGCAAAAACCACGCTCGCGAAAGATTCGCGAAAGNAAGATTTGCTTCCGCGAAAGCTCGCGAAAGAGGGTTTCAAGGCTCAAAATCCTGGTTTATACTAGATAGCTTCCTCAGATGTATTTGGATCCATAGGATGCAACTATTGATTTCTATAGATGCGACCCGAAAATCCGCGAAAGCT
>BGPT01002465.1:5303-26712 GCA_003297045.1 Symbiodinium sp. clade C Y103 | reverse complement strand
CGCGAAAGCTCTGCGAAAGATCCGCGAAAGCCGAGACTAGCTGGATGGCGCTCTCCCCCAGAAATTTGGTAAGGGAAAGGTTGATAAGCGGATCTTTGGAACAAGTCTTGCGCAAAGCTGACTGCCCGTAGTTCGGGGATGTTTGGGGCAGCCACCAACCACAGGCCAACTGGCCACCGACCACCGGCTGCTGGCCACCAGATGCCGCAAGATAATCCCTGCCAAACAAAAGATTCTTTGCAGGAGTTTTCCGCGAAAGCTCGCGAAAGTGGATTTCAGACACATGGANTCCCTGCCAAACAAAAGATTCTTTGCAGGAGTTTTCCGCGAAAGCTCGCGAAAGTGGATTTCAGACACATGGATGCCGCGAAAGAAAAACCCCACACCGCGAAAGGTTCGTGAAAGAAATGGCGAAAGAGAAGAGCGAAAAGAACACAAATCATCGGGGTTTTGGCANCGCGAAAGAAAAACCCCACACCGCGAAAGGTTCGTGAAAGAAATGGCGAAAGAGAAGAGCGAAAAGAACACAAATCATCGGGGTTTTGGCAACTGCTCAGTTGTTGGAGACGATCTCAGCGGTTTCGGTTGGATGTGGATTCGGATGATCTCAGTGGTTTCTACAGATCTTTGTGTTTCTAGAGAAGCATCTACCGCCGCAGACACCGCCAGCGACCGTCAGTGGAGTCACCATAGCCCAGGAGATGATTTCATCCCCCAAAATGACCACTACAGGTTGGCGAGACATGAGTATTTGGGCGAAAATCAGAGGCCAAACCAAACATCCCAATGTTATCGAAACTTTGGTCAGTTTTCAACACATTTCAACACCAAGAAGTCCATTGTTCTCTAGGGTGACATGACCTATATTCAGATCATGTCAATTATGTTATACATTCTCTTGGATCAATTTGGTCATTATGAGTAATTTGGGAAACCTAATATACCTCTACCATTTGGGGATGGTTTACACCATCCGTTTACTACGGTGTTTTTGGTGATGGATTATTATTGGGTTTACCAAGGTTTACCACATTGGCGACCATGTACCTGTAACCAAAACGACCGGTTAGAAGTGAATGTTTTGCACTTCCTGCAAGGTGTTTTTCCAGTCAAAAGCTATCGACTAATGGACGGCTTTTGAGGGAACATCTAGAGGAAAGCAAGGGTTTAAGGTCTTTCAACCTCAGATAGAGGGGTGTCCTGCAACCTTGTTTGTATAACCGATTCTGGACGTATCATTAAATATTTCCTGGGGAATTACCTCATTCCAGCCACAACTACCAGCTATTTTGTGATGAAGATCAGGCCGATGCGGAGATCGCTGCGGTGCAAGCAGAGGTTCGGCTTCCGGAAATCAACGACTGGGTGAGCGTCAGTGGGTTCCAAGTCTGCTTCCAAGATCTATCCGATTCACTAGATGTTAGTGATGTTTGGTCATGGTTGGCCATTTTTTCCGACCAAACCGTAACCATCCTGTTTGTGGTCGCAGAGTGGTATCTGCAGAAAACATGCGATTTCGACCCAACAATTGTGATTTCCCTGCATTTGACAATGGGGTAGTCGAGATCTAGCGACTTGCTTCGGAAGTCCCTTTGGGCAGTTCTGTAGTTGTTTTGGGGATGCGGGAAATCAGCTGCTAGACTTGGAATGAGACTAGCAAACATTAGCGAATCGCAGGCATACGCAGGACTGCAAGGAGCAAAGATACTATCACACTGGGTCAAACATGGTACCGCACCGTCTGGGACGGCAGATGAAATGACACCATCCAATTTACGGGTCAATCACGGTCAATCATTCTGGTCCATTACCAAGTGGGCATAACATATTGTAGTGGGTTTCCCTCGTCTTATGCACTTGTATGGGGTGAATTTTAACGACATGTTCCCTCGAACATGGGCATACGGCATTCGGCATACGGGAGAGCATCCTGACCTCAATTCTTGGAACCTAAGGAACCTGGATGGGGTCCTGAGGTATCATCATTTCTCCCATGTTTTTCCCCATGAAATGTTGCCAAACAAATGGTGTACCTTCTGGTAATCAAGCATTGCCATTGATAGATGATTTTCCCATTTGGATGTCCATGTATGGGGTACTGTATTTCGCTTGACATGTTTGATTACCGGAGGATATACTGTACATCCCCATATCTTCCATTCTTGGACCCATTTTCACTCGCGCTGAAGCTCAGGTAGATCAAGAAGTGGCCACTCAGATAAAACAGGTGGAGGCGACACGTTGAATCTTCATGGTCCAGAAGTGGGGGAAACCCCTTTTTTGTGACAAGTTTTGTGGGGAAGATGATCTTAAACTATCTTGGAATTTTCGTGGAGTTCCTTTGAGAGTGGAGAGATTGAATGGGGATGTCAGCCAAGAAAGGTTGATTGGGATACACAGCATATTGAGGTAGAAGGTCCAAAAGCATGGGGATGTGAAGACGGTCAAGCATGGATATGTTCAAACAGTAGGAGAAAGAGCCTCATCAGTTTCCCCTGCTCGAATATACCATCCAAACACATCCACACACACACATCCACACACACACACACACCCTCTGGTAAACAAGTCTGACACCGGAGTTATCGGAATATCTTTGATCTTAACCCCTAGATGGTTTTCCCTCCGTTCTTGGGGGCAATCCTTCAGAAGTTCTTCTCTTCCTCGAGTCGATTTTCTCTCATTTTTTCCCAATTTTCTCCAAAGATTTTCCAGCCATTTCCAGCCTGGTGGGATTTCCCATAAAATTTCCAGATTTCCCACAGGATTTCCCAAGTCACTAGGACAACTATAGGCAACGTCCAAGGGATTTCCCTTGGAAAATGTTGACCTCAATTGCTCTGCAGGAGAAGCTCTCGGTCGACAAAGCCTCCCGCATGACGGAGGCCAAGGAGCGGTTGGACCAGGTGCATTACGGCGGATTTCGCGCCACGTTGGGATAGTGTGATTTTGGAACCCCAGAACTGCTGGGTGGCCTCAAACAAAAAACATCAAAAAACACCTCTATGTTCAACCCGATGACGTATGATCCCCAAATGACTAATGTGTTGCAGGGACGTGAATCATTTTTGGTCACCATTTTCACCACAAAAATCCAGACATAGATGCTTGATCAACATATTGCACAATTTCTCTCGTGTGTAGATATCCCCATGTTTGGAAAAAAAACAGTTGACCTGTGCCGTTTCTGACAAATTGTCCGGGAGGCGCTGGCGCAGCAGATCAAAGATGCTTCCAGCTCAGCAAGCTTTGATCTTAAGTTTGTAAGTATCTTCTATACATACTATAATAATACTTAGATTTAGTAGCGTATATTTTTACTATATATTAGACTATATATTATATGTTGACATCAAGTTCCAAGTTTACCTCCAAAAAAGTCAGGAAGCGTGGGCTTCATTTGTCCAAGGCCAAGGCGAAATTGCACAAAGAAGCTGAGGACAAAATAAAGGAGGTGCCGGCTGGAATTCAACTGGTCTTGAAAACACACGTTTAAGGGTATGCGGTATGTCCCAAAGAGTACCGAACCCCTCAAACCGCCAAAATAGTCTAGTGACGGGGGCAGGCCATTCAAAATTTTGGGATACCACATCTGCCGAGTGTTGTTTACACCGTAGCCACTGAGCATGACGCGACAAACTTCTTGGCCAGGGTCGAGACACGATCATTGCCGACTCCAAGCAGGCCTGGTGATTTCACGCGTAGCCATTAAGAATACCCAATTTTTTTTGGTTCAAGTGGGTTTGTCTGAAAAACGGATAACCCCGGTGATAACCCCCAAATCCCGCGGATTATCGGAAGTCTCCCTGTCCTAATTAAATTTTTGTCATTTTCACCTGTATACACCATTTCCAGGCACGCACATGTGGTATGGATAGGAAGAGTTGTATAGGATAGTATGGGTCAAAATGTGTTGTCAAGATGGGATGGCTTCTACCTAAAGTGGCCGTGGTCAGAATATAAATTCTGGCCCATATCCACCAAGAACATTTCTTGCCCAAGATCTGGACACCTGCAAATATATACTGTATATATATATATGTATATATATATATATACACATGTATACATATATATATATATATCATATTATATTATTTATTATATATATATACATGACCAGATATGTGTACAGTGTGGTATAGTCATACATGTAGTACATATGTTATATGTCTACTGCAGCCATTTAGTGCTTTTAGTTACCTTCGAGCTTTAAGAGCCCAAATTCTCTGTTCATGGTAGCGGAGCTGAGGTTCTGATACCCAGCTGTGAATGTGTAGGTGTCGACGCCGAGCTGTTTCAGCCCTGGCTCGCTCACCACTGGCCAACTGGAAAAGATTGGCAGCCCACATCCTGAAAATCAGGAAAATCCAAAGGAACTTCCATAACCTTGGATTGTATCTTCAAGACTACCCAAAAGCTTTTTTGAGCCAGGTTTCCAAACACCTGAAGAACGACTAAGGATGGCTCAACAACAGCCACCCCAACAACCAGGCACGGCCCAACTGACACAGGGTCAAATCCAGTTGAATCAGGCAATGTCAGAGGCTATGAGCCAACAGCTACAGATCAACAGGAATGTAGAGAGGTCTGTCGCAAGTTCACTGGAGCATCAGGCACTTGGGATAGTTGGTGGTACAAGTTTAAGACTTGGGTTGAGAGTTGCCACAAGAATGCTGTGAAGATTGTGGCACATGTTGAAGCTCAATGTGACAAAGAGATCACTGAGCCAAGTCTAGAAGTAGACTTTGATGAAGGTGCCGAGCTTGTTTCAGTTCAGGCCCGACAAGCCCTCATATCACTGACTGAGGGAGAAGCCTTGGAGATTGTCAAGAAACTTCTCGTGGAAGCCATTTTGGCCTTGAAGCTATGAGAAGATTTCCTCAAAACCCACAAGCCAATTCAGCCTTGTTGAAAAAGGTTCTGCATCCAAGTCAATGCAGTCTTGATAAGCTTCGAGAGGGTCTTGAGAGTTGGGAAAACTTGAAAAGAAAGTATGAAGATAGGAGAAAGAAACCTCTTGAAGACGACATCTGCAGGAGTTGTCTGCAGCAAATGTGTCGCGTCCCAATAAGCTGCAAGATTATTTGGACTTGCAAGCTTCGAGACTGACGTCCTATGACCAGGTGAAAGCTGAAGTACTGGCCTACCTCGAGAATGTCGAGGCCAGGAAAGAAGCAAAGTCAGGAGCCGTTCCCATGGATGTCGATTCCCTTGCTAAGGGTAAGGGAAAAGGAAAGCATGACAAGGGAAAAGGCAAAGGTAAGTCCAAAGGCAAGGACAAAGGAAAGAATCAGTCTTCCTCTTGGTCAAACAATTCATACAACAAGGGTTCATGGAATCAGCAGTCTTGGAATCAACAGTCATGGTGCAAGCAGGGTTCCAATGATGCAAAGAGTAAAGGCAAAGGTAAGAAAGGCCAAGATAAAGGCAAAGGTAAAGGTGATCAAGGTAAAGGTCGTAAAGTTGCAAGTGTTGAGCCTGATGCTTGGGCTCAAGAGCAACCTGCAGCGACCACTCCTGGCGAACCTGAACTCACTGCGCTGTTTACCTTGGAAGAGACTATGCCGACCAAGTCTGAGACACCGAAGTCTGAGGAACCACGACGTGGCAGGAGCCCAAGGAGAGCCAACTTGCAGCCACCCTCAAGGGGAACTGTGACTCGAAGTGCGCTGCTGATGGCCCAAGATGCACTGACACGATGATTGCCCAGGCAGAGAGCGCTGTGAAGGAAGCCCAAGACAAGGGGCTTGAGGCAAACCAGGCAGTCAAAGAACGACAGGAAGCCCTGGATAAGCTGAAGAAAGAAGCTCCTGAAAGCAAAAGGAGCTGAGGGCCGTGCTGCTTCAGCGCCAGCTCCTATGCCTCGCAGGCTGAGAGCCGACCTCGAAGCTGGAGCACATCCCAGAGCAGCAAAGAAAGCTGAGAAGGACAGGCAGAGAGCTGCCAGTCACAGAGCATCTACTGGACAGGCAAGAGCTGCTGACTGGAAAGGGCATGAGTTGGCAGTTCATGGCCAAGCTCAACCTGAGAAGTGGGACAAGGAGGACAAGGGAGATGAACCTGAACCTCCACAAGAGCGCAACCTGGAACCCAAACGACACCGAGGAGGACACCTCAGATAGGACAGGCGCGAGAAGAAGAAGTCCTCAAGGAGGTCTGATAGCCCAGCCTGGGTGCGTGACAAGCACCAAAGGTCTGAGGAGGAGTCAATGGCCTCAGGACCAGAAGACCTGGCCAACAGGTTGGACAGGCTGAAGACTGATCCAGAAGTTGAACCAAGTCCTCATGGATGCCTATGAGGAGAAGTACAAGAAAAAGATCGAAGTGGACAAAAGAAGATGAAGGTGAGGTGCGTCATCCACCACCAGCTGAAGTTGAAGAAGCCAAGGACAAGGATGCCCAGAAGGAGGACGAAACCCTTCACTGGGAGACCAAATCTGGGAAGATCATGCCGTTCAAGGTTTTGCATGAGATGTCCAAGACAGTGTCCCAGAAAGGATACCGCTACGTGAAGTGCGAGTCATGTGGCAAAGCGCTGAAGTCCATGTCCATTGGAAGTGTCTGGCAACATGTGGACAAGAAGAAGTGCTTTCCTGCTGGAGCACTTGAGTTCTGGAAGGATGAGCACAGCAAGCAAAAGGCTGAGAAGGAGGAGTCCCAGAAGGGCCCCATGGATGATAAGACAGCTATGTCTGAGAAGCGACTTCAGAACTTAGCAAGGGCAGAAGCTGCCAAGAAGCCCAAGGAGTACTTAGAAGCCCACTATGAACGCTTCAGGTACAAGCCTGAGGAGAAAGACAAGAAGGATGAGAAGTCCAAAGAACCAGAGGTTGAGAAGAAACCTGAAGTCAAGAAGATCCCAAAGAAGCCTGAGGAGAAGGAGGATGACAAGGAGAAGTCACCCAGTCGAGCTCCAATCGACTTGAGGTCCAGATCTCCTACGAGAAAGCCAAGGGACGAGGGCCGAACTGGTTCAGTTCTGGCTAAGTCCAGGAGAGAGGGCACTCAGGGTGCCAAGAGAGTGTTGGCACAGGCAGCACGTGAAGCTCCCTCTCCAAAGCCAAGGGAGCACTCCCATGGAGGAGGAGTGAGGTCAGACAGCACAGGAAGCAACATGGACTTCCTGGGAAATCTGTCAACTGAAGTGGACACCATCGTATGGGCCACTGTTGACTCAGGTGCTGCAACAAGTTGCCTACCCAAGGAGATGTGTCAGTCCTTGGAGTTGGCTATGAAGCCTGTGGATGAGAAGCCCTTCACCAATGCATCGGGGCAGCCTGTACACGTACATGGCATGTGCAACCCGATCGTGACAATTGGAAACAAAGGAGGCCCACAAGTTTCAGGTGTGGGTGAGTTCAGAGCAATGGATTTGGCAAAGCCATTGCTGTCAGTGTCCAAGCTAGTTGAGCACGGTTGGACAATTACTTTTTGACCACAAGGATCGTTCCTTCAACGTGGATCCAAGCGCGTACCGGTGACTTCAACCGGTGGAGTTTTGAAGATTGCCATGGATTTTCATGGGCAGCCTGCAAAGGCAAAGGGATCGAAGGCGTAAGTCCTGTGGAAGAGAACACAGATGAGAGCATTGGTATTGGGGATGATGAACCGACCGGTTCCTCCTCACTACCGACTGCTGCAGCGCCGACGCAGAGAGAAAAAGAAGAGCACTTTGTCAGTCACTATCCATTTAGGTCATGGTGTGAGCATTGTGTTCGAGGCAAAGTAAAGGCAATGAAACATGTCAGAGTAGATCATTCAGATGAAACAGTTCCTGTGATCTCTGCTGACTATTGTTTTTTGAATTCAGTGGATGACACAGTCATCACAGAGGAAATACAGAAAAAGCATGCACCGGTCTTGATAGTTCACGACCGTTGGTCCAAGTTGACCTACGCACACGTTTTACCATATAAGGGAGCAACCCAAGGCCCCATAGGTTCTGAGTGTCTTTTGAACGACCTTAAGAAATTTGGGTACCCCAAGGTGGTCATGAGGTATGACCCTGAACCAGCACTCAACTCCGTAGTTGAGGCGGCTAAGAATGGTTTTGACAAACAGTTGATTTTGGAGAAAGCCCCCAGAGGAGTTTCAGAATCCAAAGGTGAAATTGAACGAGCGATTCAAGCCATTGAATTCCAATCCAGGACACTCAGAAGTGCACTGGAGACAAGCTATGGAAAACAGGTGCCAGACGATCATCCAGTTTTGACATGGTTGGTTGAACATGCTAGTACCACATACAATTTGTTTCATAGATCTCTGGAAGTCAAAGATGGGAAGACACCGTACTCTAGACATCGTGCTCGTGAGTGGAGAGCGTCATTACCACCATTTGGGGAAACAAGTGAGTTCCTCAAAAGAGGTCATAAGTTTGAGCAAAGATGGCACCAAGGAACTTTTTTCTTGGGGTCAAAGACAACACCACTGAAAAGATAGTGGGAAATGCATCAGGTGTTTTCGCTGCGCAAAGCATTCGAAGAAAGAGTGCTGACGACAGATATGATGTCGAAACTTTGATGTCCATCACGGGGGGTCCATGGGATCCCCAAGCAACCAAAAGAGATGAGATTTGGCTTCCTCAAATCGGTGAGGGAGATCAACAGCCACTGGCGCCACCAGTGCCAGTCGAAAAGCCAAAGAAGTCGACACGTCGACTGTACATCACCAAACGTGATTTGGACAAGTATGGATACACTGCAGGATGTGTGGCATGTGACGCCGCAAGAATTGGAAAGAGGAGCACTGGAGTTCAACACACTCCAGCATGCAGAGAAAGAATGGAGCGTTTGCTTCAATCAGAAAAGGGCAACTTACGTGTAGCCCACCATACGGCCAAAGTTGATGCTGAAATCACTGGTCAGAAACAAGAAGTGTCTGAAGGAGGCACCAAGATCCTGTATGCCTGTATGGATATTCAAGTGCGAGACCACAAGGAGTCCCTCAAGGTTTCAAGGTGTTTGCACGCCTTGACAAGCAGGCAAGGTATTTCAAAGGTACTATGCCAGAAGGTCCCAGTTGGGACAATGTTTGGTGGAGAGTCACCAGAGAGTTCAAGACAGGAAACATCATCAAGTCTGAACCAATGGATCCTAACTTAGGAGAAGATGTTGTCAACGCACCGTTGATTGACGACACAGACATCGTCACTGAGCTGTGGTATTCTGCCACAGGAGAGTCGGCACCAAGTTTGCCAACAGCAGGTCCATCTGTTTCAATGCAGAGTCCTGTTACAACGCAAGCTTCAGCAGTCCCAGATGCTGAAGGAGCTAGTGCAAGCTCAGCCTCAGCCAAGAGAACAGGAGGGGAGCAAGAAGAAGAAAGATCCAGAAAGAGGTTAGAGATGTCACGGACCAAGGGTCAGAAGAGACCCAATGAACCAGGAGGCGAAACATCAAAAGCCAAGGACGGCCGAGCTGCTTCAGAGCAGGCGTCCAAGGGCACAAAGAGGCCATCTGAGAATGAAAGACCAGATGACATCGATACATGTCTTATGAACCTGATCATGGAAGATCGGGGCAATTACCTTCAGTCCATTGAAGGTGAACAAGAACCAGTTTGTGAAGAAACAATCCCTTTTCCACCTGAGTTGGAAGATGAAGTGCCCAACTGGTATTACTATGATGATATCAGTGGAAAGATCCTGGACACCAAGGGTGTCGAGAAAGCAAGAAGAGATGAAGTTGAAATCATTGAAAGTTTTCCAGTTTGGGAAAAGATTCCCAGACACAAGATGCCCAAAGGGGTACGAACCATCGGAACCAGATGGGTCGATGTGAACAAGCAAGATGAAGAGAACCCGCTTTACCGAAGCAGGTTAGTAGCCCAAGAAGTCAAAAAGGGCTCAGGTTTTGACGAGTTTTTCGCTGCTATGCCGAGTTCGTCTGCACTGAAGATGCTAGTCACTATAGCCGTCACGTTTCAACTGCCGGACGCTGGAATAGCTGTGAAAGAAGCGTATAGGTAGGATTTTTGGACGTGAAACGCGCCCATTTCTATTCAGATGCGACCAGGGAGATATATGGAACTTGCTGCTGAAGCCAAGAAACCTGGAGAAGATGTGGTAGGAAATTTTTCAAATCACCTTACAGAAACAGAGGTGCACCTCTAAATTGGGAGTTGCAGATTCAGAAAGTGATGACTGCCCTAGGATTCAAGCGGCAAGAGCAATCCATGCATCTACTACCACCCAGGTAGAGATTTGAGAACTGTAGTCCATGGAGACGATTTTACAACAGCCGGAACGTTTGAAAACATTAAGTGGCTCCATGGAGAATTGGCAAAGAAATGGAAATGTGTGGAACGTGGTATTCTAGGACCACCAGGAACACCAGACACCATCCAGGACATCAGAGTCCTGAACAGAATCATCACGTGGAAGGAAAACGGAATTTGGTGGGAACCAGATGCACGTCATGCCGAGTTGGTAATAGACTTACTTGCGTGCAGCATATCTGGCGCAAGATAGGCCGGACCTGCAAGTAGCAACTAGGTCTCTTGCACAAGGGCTACAGCGACCAACTACCAGCCATATGCTTATGCTCAAGAGAGTTGCACGATACCTCAGGTATCGACCACGCATGGCGCAATTCTTTCCTCATCAGAGCAAGCTCAGTCCTTTTGTGATGTGGTCTGACGCTGATCACGCTGGTTGCGTGAAGACGAGGAAAAGTGTGTCAGGAGGCGTTTTGGTGGCAGGAGGTTGTTGTATCAAAAGCTACTCGAAAGGGCAGGGAGTTGTCTCACTCTCGTCTGGAGAAAGCGAGTATTATGCTCTTCGAAGCGGTGCCAGCAATTTGCTGGGAGAAGTTTCAACTGCAAAAGACTGGGGTTTGAAACCAGAGAGTGAAGTTTTCATGGATGCAAGTGCAGGTATAGCGATGGGTTCGCGCAGAGGTCTAGGCAAAGCCAAGCACGTGGATACTCAGTACCACTGCATGGGTACAAGACCGTGTGGCCAAGCGCTACTTTTGACTGAAGAAGGTCGACACTGGCGATATGCTTGCAGTCTTGACGAAACCTGTCACTGAAGAAAAGATGAACAAAGCACTGCGGAATATGAACTTTCACTTCTTGGAAGGTGAACACCACCTGAGGCTGAAGGCATAGATGGCTTGAGTCGTGGCTATGGTAGGTCTGTACATACATATCAAAACTCGTCTAGTCCAAGAGTCTTGAACAGACTCGGGAGGCGTGACCAGATATGTGTACAGTGTGGTATAGTCATACATGTAGTACATATGTTATATGTGTACTGCAGCCATTTAGTGCTTTTAGTTACCTTCGAGCTCAACGAGTAAAAAGGTGCTGAACTGTGCTCAGGGTGTGTTCATCGGATTAAAGAGCCCAAATTCTCTGTTCAATACATATTTAAACAGATTAAGGCGAGCACAATGCCTAATTGAAAAAGGCTGCCATAGCGCCCAATAGATAAGATAAAGGCCGGCATAATCCACAATCATACAATCAATCTCCCCGTATGTTTGATGCTGAAAACTTTTGAAATGATGGTTGAATTCGGTTTGTGGGTCGTCTGTGCACGTCGAAGGGTCCTGCTTCGCAACATGATCCTCTTCCCTTTCCTCAACATCATCATTCTCAACATCATTATCTTCCTCCCCTTTGACATCCTCATCCTCAACATCATCATCCTCCACCTCATCTTTCGCAGCATCATCATCGTCCACTTCATTTCTTTCTGCAAAATTATCATCCAGTTCATCATCTGTTTCAACATTATTATTTTTAACATCATCATCTTTCTCCTTCTCAACATCATCATACTCAACCATATCATCCTTCACTTCATCTTCCGCAATCATTTTCCCATCCTCTTCAGCATCATCAGCCATAACATCAGCATTCTTCCTGAGATCTTCCTCACAATCATCCTTCTGCAACTCATTCTCCTCAACATCCTCATCCTCAACGCCATCGTCTGCAACGGGATTAGAATTCTCATGATGATGATGATGATGATCATCATCATCATCATCATCATCATTATCATGGCTAGTTGAGAAGAAGATCTCCCAAGACCAGGATGAGATCAGTATGGCATTTCCCCCCCAATAAACCCCAAATGGCTAGTTGAGAGGAAGATCTCCCAAGCCCAGGATGAGATCAGTATGACACCTACCCCCTCCCAAATGAAACGTAAATGGCTAGTTGAGAAGCAAGACCAGACTGAGATCAGTATACCCCCCCCAAATGAACCCTAAATTGGCTAGTTGAGAAGAAGATCTCCCAAGACCAGGATGATATCAGTATGACACTTCGCCCCCCAAAAAACCCCTAAATGGCTAGTTGAGAAGAAGATCTCCCAAGACCAGAATGAGATCAGTATGACATTTCCCTCCCCAAACAGACCTCAAATGGCTAGTTGAGAAGAAGATCTCCCAAGCCCAGGATGAGATCAGTATGGCACTTACCCCCCCCAAATGAACCCTAAATGGCTAGTTGAGAAGCAAGACCAGACTGAGATCAGTATGACCCCCCCAAATGAAACCTAAATGGCTAGTTGAGAAGAAGATCTCCCAAGACCAGGATGATATCAGTATGACACTTCGTCCCCTGAAAAAACCCTAAATGGCTAGTTGAGAAGAAGATCTCCCAAGACCAGAAAAAGATCAGTATGACACTTCCCTCCCCAAACAGACCCTAAATGGCTAGTTGAGAAGAAGATCCCCCAAGACCAGAATGAGATCAGCATGAGCCCCCCAAAATAAACCCTAAATGGCTAGTTGAGAAGAGGATCTCCCAAGACCAGGATGATATCAGTATGACACTTCCCCCTCCCAATAAACCCTAATTGGCTAGTTGAGAAGAAGATCTCGCAAGAACCAGGATGAGATCAGTATGACACTTCCCCCCCCCACATGAACTCTAAATGGCTAGCTGAGAAGAAGATCTCCCAAGACCCGAATGAGATCAGCATGACCCCCCCAAATAAACCCTAAATGGCTAGTTGAGAAGAAGATCTCCCAAGACCAGAATGAGATCAGTAGACTTTGGCGTGCGCAGATGACCGCGTTTGGCGTGCGCAGCTGATTCGTTTCTGGCGTGCGCAGATGACCGCTTTTGGCGTGCGCAGATGACCGGTTAGCCGTTAAATTCACACAGAAAAACCTAATGAACCAGCGTTTTTGCAAAGCCACCATACATTTCCCACTACATCACTATATCCGCATAACATTGGTAACAATCTGGTGAACATACGTCAATTTATGTTGATACTGATACTCGCATGATTTTGTATATTAAATCTATGTATAGCATATATGTGTGCAGATTGTTTGACGGTTTGATATTTGCTGGGCCCTCATTTCCACAGCCACAGGCGGTCCTAGAGGCCAAGGCGAAGGCTGTCACAGACCGCGCTGGGAGCTCAAGACGTGTTTTTTCAGGTACAAAGATGTACAGTAGGAAGTGCGTTGTATTTAGGATATATATATAATACATATATACTGTATATATACACGGATACCATGTGATTACTGTGCGTGTAAAAAAATAATATGTGATGGAGTTGCCCATGACGATCTTTGGACATATCTAGCATTATCTATTTGACTTCCCCTATTTGTACATGTTGTACATGACTCCATCCTCAGGCTGACCAGATTAAGCGAGCCGAACAGCGTTTGTCCGACGCCAAGGCGCCGACATCCGACCCACCCGTTGGTTGATCGAAGTTTAGAAGTCAAACTTCCGACAATATGGAGACATGGAAAAGCCAAGATGTGAAGAGCCAAGATGTGAAGAGCTCAGACAGGGAGAAAGTCAGAAGAGAGAAGATCAGAGATGAGAAAGTCAGAAGAGAGAAGATGCAGGTGCGCGAAAAGGTAGGAAAGTCGCGAAACATTGTGTTTTTTTCCAATGTTTTGTGGCTCCGGACAGTCGAAAAGTAGGCTCGCTGAAGCGGCGGGTGCGAAGACATCTGGGCAGATGAGAGATGAAAAATTGCACGCCGTTGTGGCGTGAAGCACATTTGGAAGTAAAAAGAGTGAAAAACTGTCAGCTTCAGGGCACTCTTGGAAGTTGCGATTTCGATAAAGTGCACGGGGCTGTGGCGCGAAGCACATTTGGAAGTAAAAAGTGTTAAAAACGGTCGGTCTCGGAGCACGTTCGGAAGTTGCGATGTCGAAAAAGTGCACGCCGTTGTGGCGTGAAAGTAAAAGAGTGAAAAACTGTCAGCTTCAGGGCATTCTTGGAAGTTGCGATTTCGATAAAGTGCAGGGGCTGTGGCACGAAGCACATTTGGAAATGAAAAGTCTTAAAAACTGTCAGCCTCGGACGTTTTTGGAAGTTCAGATGTCGAAAAAGTGGGCGCATTGTGGCGTGAAGCACGTTTGGAAATCAAAAGTGTGAAAAACTGAGGGTCTCGGGGCACTTTTTGTGACGATTCGATGACGATTCGATGTCGGAAAAGTGCACGGCGTTGTGGCGCGAAGCACATTTCCAAGTCAAAAGTGTTAACAACTGAGGGTTTCCGGTCGATTTTTGAAGTTTGGATGTGACCACACCACACGTAATTACAAGTACAAGCACAAGTACAATTACAACCACAATCACGAACTACAACTACATTACCATTACAACAACTACTACAACTGCAACTACACTACCACTACCACTACAACTACCACCACAACTACAACTACACTACCACTACCACTACAACTACAACTACAACTTCCACCACAACTACAACTACAACTACATTAGAACTACAACTACAACTACAACTACGACAACTACAGCTACAACAACAACAACAACTACGACTACGACTACAACAACATACAACAAGTACAACAACTACAACACTACAACACCACAACTACTACACTACAACTACAGCTACAACTACAACTACAACTACAAATACAACTACAACTACGACTACAACACTACAACTGGACTACAATTTGAAGTAGAACTACCACCATCCACAACTACAAGTACACTACAGCTACCACTACCACTACCACTACAACTACAACTACAACTACAGTACCACCACAACTACAACTACCAATACAACTACAACTACCACTACAACTACAACTGCCACTACTACTACAACAACTACTACTCCTGCTCCCACTCCCACTTTCACTGTAACTACAACAACAACTACATCACAACTACAACTGCAACTACGACTTCCACTACCACAACCACTGCAACTACAACTACAACTACAACTAGTGCAACTACAACTACTGCAACAACAACAACAACAACAACAACAACAACAACAACAACAACAACAACTGCAACTGCAACTGCGACTGCAACTTCCAACTGCATGACAACTACACTACAACAACCACAACTACAACTACATCGGCAACGACATCTACAACCACAACTAGATCTACAACTACAACTACTACGACTACAGCTACAACTGCAATAACCACTACAAACACAACTACAACAACATTGCAACTTCACTGCGCTGCCTCCAACCACTTGTCTGTCCATCAGTGGGTTCGCTCTGCCATCCATGAATCACGACAACTCACCTCTCCTATAGGATTCCTATCTTTGAAACTTCCGCCACCGCCTTGTGCGGTACTACTGGTATATCGAGATCCATTTCACTATCAAAAATTGTGGATATTTATCATCAGTCATGGGTGCATCAGCAGTCATGGGATACTTGGGTTTGGTTGATGCTTAATCGGGGATACAAAGAAACAAAAGGAATTCACCAGGAAAACATGGATTGGAATCGGCAAAAGACATCAAATATAGATGGTCGTCAAGAAAGTATGGGAATTGAACAAACAAAACGTGAGGCATTTGTACCATCAAAATTTTGGATTGATTTTACATGATTCGACCGTAGGACATGGGAGTATAGCGGATAGAATTGGGTTGACGATTCCAAACGTCTATTTATTCCATTTCCTGTTTAAGACACAATTGACTACAATCTTTTGGGCTGGGTTAGAGCCCCCAACCAGAGCGTGCGGGAGGGAAAGAATTGCAGAAGGGTTCGAGTGGGGTGTAGGTTCCAATCTGACAATACAAGTTCTCAAACCAGTAGAACAAAGGACACAGCCACTAGAAATGCATAAAAGGTCTAACTTGCCCCAATGATTGCAGTCCATCGCGCCATTTCTCCACATCACAGGCTCGATTGGCAAGCCTCAAGGGCGCAGAAAAAGGCCTTGGGTTTGTCGAACGGAGTTGCATGGGACATGTTGAGGCGAAATCTGCCACTTGAAATTGAAATCCACTGAAATCCCGTTAAATCTGTATTGTACAGTAATTAAATGTAATTAACCTCATTGTTTACCGCCATCACCCCAAGAAAACCCCGTTTATGAACATTTATTACGATTGATAATGTTTATGAGTAAATCTAGTCTATGGTGTGGACATCACTTTTTTCCTCTGAGATAGATTAAGGTGGGGGGATAATATCAATCCCTTTAATGCCTTTATCCTTTGTTGGACCCCCTATCCTACTCATTGATGTCAACCTCGATTCAAGCAAACCCTGACTATGCGAATGGGGGGTCATCCCCAAAATCCTTTCCAAACCAAGTAAAATGGACACCACCCTTACAAATAAGACTGGGGGTTTATTGATTCATCCTGGCTTGACAATCTTGACATTATGTGACACATAATCAGTGTTCAAAACCCCTTTTGGTTGATTATCCTAGGGGCATATACTAGCCAGTATAATGGGTATCTTCACAATCCATGATGGGACATCCCATTTGCCCACCAGTGACATGTCGGGTTTAGAACACTCAACGGATTCATCCAGCTTCCACCGGTCAAACTCGGGAGGCTCTGAGGCTTCAAGCAGCGAATACACCTCGGAATAGCCCAAAGAAATGCCGAGCCAGTTGCGGCCAGCTGCAGCCGGTGGGTTCAAGTCTCTGGGTACCAAAAAAGACGAGGAAATTCAGCGGCCAACCAAGGGCCTGAATTGATGTTTTCTTGGGGAGAATAGTCATAGTGATGATGATATTGATGATAATGACAATAAACATTGACAACAATTGAACAAAAAACATTATAACAATACTACTTGTGTAACACGAAGCATAATAACATTAAGAACAACAATATTCATAACAGCAGAAGCAAAAACTAAGATAAACATAGTAATAATCACCAACCGAAGAATGGTATGTTTCAGGATAGTGCCTTTATGATGATCTTCGGCGACAACTGTGACTGCAGTGATGAATCCCAAGTGACTGTTTTTCAGATGGGTGGCTCAACTGCTGCTGCCATGCTTTGTGCGAGGATGTTTGCGGCTTCTTTTTGCAGCTTCTGAAGATAGTTGCAGAAACAAGAAGAATAAGCACGAAAGATGGAAGACCTGAAAAAAAACATGCCAGATTCAACTGATGTGTCAGACCAGTTAGCCACTATGTCAGTTTCGAATTTGACAATTCAACAGTTTGATGTTATTGTCATACTATGAGATACAATGATAGGCCTGTTACAGTACAGCATGCGGGTCATTTGGAACGCGCTTTGACCGGAAATCAACTTTAAGTCATCCAGTCATTGTCGCCTCAACTAGTCACAAGCGATATGGTCCTACCTTGAGATGCAAGTCCACAGATACAACAAGGGCAGGCAGAGTTGGATGTCGCCACTGATAGGTGGTTGGGACATATGGCTGCAACCCAGTCATACTAGGGGATTGACACAGAAAGTGGATGGATTCTTTTGATGAACCCAAGAGTTCAAAGCCAAAGCTCAAATGCCCCGTTCAAACCAAGTCCACTTGCATTCGCAAAAAATGAATCCAACATGGATTAAATCCCAGCTTTTTTTTGGTCAGCAATTGAATCCCAGTCGATGCGGGGACGTTTGGGTTATCAGGGGCTGATGAATGTTCTATTTTGCGGATTTTTTCACATGTACCACTGGACGCGTGGTGGCAATGATATCCTCAATAGTTGGATTATTGTTTGATCAGTTTACTCATAGACAAGTATCTTTGTAACTGGATCTCTTATCTTTAGTAACTGGACCTCTAAAAAAGTGCTCACAAACATGTAAGGTAGCTATGTTTTGCAGTTGTCTTCANACAAGTATCTTTGTAACTGGATCTCTTATCTTTAGTAACTGGACCTCTAAAAAAGTGCTCACAAACATGTAAGGTAGCTATGTTTTGCAGTTGTCTTCAAAATCAGCTCAAAAGTGTTGATTTTGAGAAGTTTTTAGAGAACCAAGATAAGTAAAGAACATATTTGTTGTGTGTGTGTTGTTTTTGTTTAAGTTGCTTGTCTTCAAAACAACAGTTTCATATGGTAATGACAACATGTGGTAGCAGCAATCATATCTCCATGACAACAAGACATGTCAATGTTACTTAGACACACATGTCATGAAACTCACATTTATGACAAGAAACCTTGCTCACTGCACATTGTTTGTATGGCTTCTAGCAGGACGTTGGCTACCAAAAACATACCAATGTTACTTAGACAGGTGTCATGAAGAGAACTTAGATAGATAGACAGACAAATAATTAGAAAGATAACCATGGGCAGATAGATCGATAGAAAAAAAACACCAGAAAGCAAGAAACATATCGGCAGGCAGAAAGAAAGGTAGATAGATAGAGAGATTGGGAAAAAAAGTGGAAGAAGGATATGGAAACATAAAGATAGACAGGTAGATGAAAATGATAGGCAGATAGATAGAGACATAGATAATGATAGATAGATCAATGGATGAATAGAACGGAAAAAATGGTCACGTAGACAGATGGATGGAAAGAAGGAAAGATAGACAGAAAGAGAGCAACATAGGAAAAGCAAAGTAGGTAAACAAAACATAACAATCAAAAGACCAACATATCGATAGATAGAAAGAAAACATAGATANATAGACAGAAAGAGAGCAACATAGGAAAAGCAAAGTAGGTAAACAAAACATAACAATCAAAAGACCAACATATCGATAGATAGAAAGAAAACATAGATAAAATTTGCAAGAAGTAAAGGTAGGAACATAGATCGATAGATATATAGGTAGTATATAGATAGGAGGTAGGCAGATAGAGATCATGGTAAGTAATAAAGTTGGACAGAAAAATAGAATGGTAAAAAGAAATAGATGGCGATAAACACNGTAGTATATAGATAGGAGGTAGGCAGATAGAGATCATGGTAAGTAATAAAGTTGGACAGAAAAATAGAATGGTAAAAAGAAATAGATGGCGATAAACACAAATTTGCAAGAAAGAAAGATGGAACAAATCGATAGAAAGAGAAAATACAAATTTCCTCAGTGGGTTTCCTTGCAAAAAAAGTTGGATATTTTGGGTTGGGTTCGCGCACCATTTTTGGGTATAGAATGGAGGCCCCCCGCGCGCGCGCGAACCCAACCATAAAAAAGCGCAAAGATTTGACACTTGCTGCGTTAGTAGGTAGATCGACATACGATAGGAACATAGGAAAGATGGAACGATGCAACAACNAACCCAACCATAAAAAAGCGCAAAGATTTGACACTTGCTGCGTTAGTAGGTAGATCGACATACGATAGGAACATAGGAAAGATGGAACGATGCAACAACGAATAATATAAAGTAAAAGGATCCATACAAAGAAAACCAGAAAGACAGAAACATAGGACAGAAAAGGACACATAGATAAATAGCTAAAGAATGCTAGAGAGATGGATTTTTAGGTTGAAATCCTTGCTTATTCTTAGTTGCTTTCTTGAAGTTTAAAGGAAAATCAAATGAAAGTAGATTGATCTCAATTGAAAACTTTACTTGAGATCATCATCCTGATTAACTAATTAATTAATCTAGACCTGGTTCCCGTATCTTACCAGCCAAAAGCAACCCCTGCAATTGTTTGGGGGGTGGCCCCGATCCCAATCAACATCCAACATTAGCCAACAATTATTTTGGCTAGCAAACCCCGTAAGACTTTGGTAGCCAAAAACCATTTTGGCTGGCAAAACCCGCGAATTTGTTTTAGCCAAAAAACATTTTGGTTGGCAAAACCCACGAAACTGTTGTAGCCAAACACCATTTTGGCTGGCAAAACCCGTGAAGATTTTGTAGCCAAAATCATTTTGGCTGGCAAAACCCGTGAAGATTTTGTAGCCAAAATCATTTTGGCTGGCAAACCCCGTGGAGATTTTCTAGCCAAAATCATTTTGGCTAGCAAATCGTCATGGGGTTTTGGGAAACCCCGTTTCTTTGCCATGGATTTTTGGGCAAAATCAATGAAAGTCACAAGGGTGCCCTCAACGTCTGAATTGTCGTGGGGTTTCGGGAAACCCCGTGAAGATTTGAGGGTTGGTGCAGGTTTCATTGATTTGGCCGAGCCTTGGGGTTGACCACGCATTTTGACTTTTCATCCAAATTTTATTTCAGACAAGTTTTAAACAATCTTTTGAAAACAAAATCAATGGTTTATTTCAATTATCAAAATCGTGTTTGAAGATTTTGTCACAATGCGTCATTAAACATCCAAAATGCCTGTGTAATTTTCAAAAATAAACTGACACAACATTAAAACAAACCAAATGCAAGGAAAACAGATAACGGCTTTGTGATGTAAAGCCCTTTTTTGGTGTCAAAAGCAGTTTTTCGTGATGTTGCGCTACGCTCTTCTGCACAACCATAATGAACAATTTTAAAATGGTTTGGCAGCCAAGAAAACGGCTACAAAAGTTTTACGGGGTTTGCTAGCCAAAATAATTGTTGGCTAATGTTGGATGTTGATTAGTATAGGATAGTATAGGGGCCACCCCCCCCAAACAATCGAAGGGGTTGCTTTTGGCTGGTAAGATAAGGGGAACCAGGTCTATGTTGAATAGTTAATCAGGGTGATGATCTCAAGTAAAGTTTTCAATTGAGATCAATCTACATTTCATTTGATTTTCCTTTAAACTTCAAGAAAGCAACTAAGAATAAGCAAGGATTTCAACCTAAAAATCCATCTCTCTAGCATTCTTTTGCTATTTATCTATGTGTCCTTTTCTGTCCTATGTTTCTGTCTTTCTGGTTTTCTTTGTATGGATCCTTTTACTTTATATTATTTGTTGTTGCATCGTTCCATCTTTCCTATGTTCCTATCGTATGTCGATCTACCTACTAACGCAGCAAGTGTCAAATCTTTGCGCTTTTTTATGGTTGGGTTNGTGTTTATCGCCATCTATTTCTTTTTACCATTCTATTTTTCTGTCCAACTTTATTACTTACCATGATCTCTATCTGCCTACCTCCTATCTATATACTACTGTACCTATATATCTAGCGATCTATGTTCCTACCTTTACTTCTTGCAAATTCTATCTATGTTTTCTTTCTATCTATCGATATGTTGGTCTTTTGATTGTTATGTTTTGTTTACCTACTTTGCTTTTCCTATGTTGCTCTCTTTCTGTCTAT
>BGPT01002464.1:52125-86900 GCA_003297045.1 Symbiodinium sp. clade C Y103 | reverse complement strand
ATGCCCTTTTTCTCATTAATGGCATTATGCATCTCATCGTAAAGGAATTGTGTGTTTTGAACAACAATACTTTTTCGGTCTTTCATCTCAGTTGTATTTGTAATTCTTAAGCAATGAGATGAGTGATAGAGTATAAGCCGCGTCCGTGCAACTTATACAGGTTCGCTTACGAGACTCGGATCTTGACCTCAGTGAGTATGAGNCCGCACTTGTGCAGCTAATACAAGATTCGCAGAGATAGAACCTGAGGTACCTCAGTAAGTATAAGCCGCCTCCGAGCAACTTATATGAAATGTTCGCACGAAAAGAGGTTCGACTTGCGCAAAAACAAGATGAAGTGTGGACCTTCTCCCAAGATCCACAGGTGAGTATAAGCCGCCTCCGAGCCACTTATACTAAGTGTTCGCACAAGAGAAACTCAAACGGTGCTCGTCAGTTATCTAAAAAACAAGTGGTGGAGTGTGGAGAGAGGTGGGGAAAGAGAGCGAAAAAACCCAGAAATTTTCACTCCAACAAAAACCCACTCGAAAACAACACACGACCACAACAAAAAACGTTAGCGACCTACCACTGTCTCCTACCCCTGTTTATTCGCTTCAGTGAGAAGTTATTAATCTCACTGGCTACTTCACAGGAGTTNAACAAAAAACGTTAGCGACCTACCACTGTCTCCTACCCCTGTTTATTCGCTTCAGTGAGAAGTTATTAATCTCACTGGCTACTTCACAGGAGTTTGAGCTGATACAGCTTGAGCCAAAGGCTACGGAAAGTAGTTACAACTAATTCTGCAACTAGTTGAGAACTAGTTACAACGAACTCTGCAACTAGTTTGTAACTAGTTGCAACTGATTCTCCAACTAGTTGCAAAAAAGTTGTAATTAGTTGCCAACTAGTTGCAGAGTTAGTTCCAACTCAAACTATTTGAACTAATTGCCAATAGTTAGTTGTAACTAGTTGTAACTATTGCTCAACTAGTTACAACTAGTTTAACTAGAACTCCAACTAAGGCATTTTGTATTACTTGCATTCAACCCGATCAGACAAAACGAAACTGAACATCCGCGACGATTTGGGTCACATAAGAATCTGGTGGACTCCAACCCCTCGGCAGGGCGGTGCTCGAAGTGACTATTTCGAAACACTAATAAGAACTAATAGTGAAATAGATGCGAGCAAGAAGGAAGACCACTCCTCCAGGGTGTGTGAGGCCACACCATAGCACTACTGAGTGCGATGCAATANCGAAGGTCAAACGGTATGCTGAACACAAATAGATTGCCTCTCCGCTTGGAGGCGGGGTGGCTTGCATCAGATGAAGAAGCATCCATCTCCGAATGGCAGAAATAACAAGCTAAACAGCAGTATCAAAAATTGAAAACATTTACTGAAGCGAGCAGAGAGGATAAAGCCATTGCACTTGTTGCTCGGAGGTTGCAAGTCCTGGCTAATCCTTGTGACACGAAATATTGAAGCAGTTGGAGAAGTGTCCAGGAGCAGTTCATTGGAAAGTCCGACCAATGAACAAGCCAATAGAATTGAGAGTAAAGAATTGGGGATGGATAGATACAAGGTACGAGGAAATCATCGCTGTCAATAAAGGAAAAGGAATTGTGGAAGGGTGGACAATTGNAATTGAGAGTAAAGAATTGGGGATGGATAGATACAAGGTACGAGGAAATCATCGCTGTCAATAAAGGAAAAGGAATTGTGGAAGGGTGGACAATTGCCCTAGACTAGCAACAGAACTCTGCGAGGTGGTTGATACTATTGGGCCTCTCAAATAGCCAAAAGTAAGGGTGAGGAGATCATTTTGGGCTGATCCAGCTCGGTGAGTGGATCCTCCCCTTACTGGTATATGTCAGTTGCCTACAGTGCGATCCGTGGCACTTCGCTATGCCATTGCACACAGACACCTCCCCCTGGGAGGGTGGCCATTATCAATAGAAAAGGAGTCCGTGATGCAAGTGGACACTGTCTTCAACACCAAGCGATTGGTGGATTTTGGAATAAGAGTCGTTCAGCTGCAAGAGTTCTCACAATTTTCAAATGACTTTACTGCCTTGGCGACAAGACGACTAGGTGCATCGATGACTGATGTCTGTATTGTCTGCAGTGCAGCTTGCCTGAAGATGAGAGCGATACAAAATTTTCTGCCACTTCTCCCCGTTGGGTGCGGGAGATGAAGCTGGCACCTTGCACACCGTGTCTCTGAATTGGTGTACGCATTATCTGGTAGCATGCACATCTATTTTGACTGCTCTGATGATCGACTGTCTGTTAATAAAAGCATCAGCAGATTCCGGTCATCACACAGTACCAAACTGAACATCCACGGCGATTCTGGTCACATATGAGTGTGAAGAAGGATGAAGAGATGCAGGTCAAATAGCTTAAACGAAATGCTATACACGATTCACGATTAGATTGCCCCTCCGCTCGGAGGTGGAGTGGCTTACATTCGATCAAGTAGCATCTAGTTCCGAATGGAAGAATCTCACTGATATGCGCTGAAGAAACAAAGCCTTCCTACTTGTGGCTCGGAGGCGGCAAGTCCCGGCTAACCCCGGTGATGCGAAATACAAACATACTTGAAGAAGTACCCAGGAGCTTCTCATTCGAAACTCTGATCGATGCATAAGTCATCAGAATTGAGAGCAAGGTACTTGGAACGGACAGATACAAGGTACGAGAAATTCACTGCTGACAGTAAAATAAAAAGAAGAGCGAAAACGTGGCTGAAGTATGGGTGAGGAGATCAGCTTGGGCTGGTCCAGCTCGGTGAGTGGATCCTCCCCTTACTAGGCAATGGTGGCTGCCTATAGTGCGACCAGGGAGTACTTCGCTACACCACTGCACACACGCACCTCCCCTCTGGGGGGGTGTCAATTTTCAATGAAATGAGTCCGATACACATGTGAACACATGTGAACACATGGACTCTATCTTCTACACAAAATGAATGGTGAAATGGTTAGAGCCGTTCAGCATAGTTTCTTTACAATTTTCAAATGACTCTATTGCCTTGGTGACATGACGACTGGGAGCATCGATTTCTAGTGTCGGTATTGTCTGCAGTATGGCCTGACTGATGTTTATCGGTACAAAATCTTCTGCTGCTTCTCCCCGTTGGGTACGGGGTATGAAGCTTGGCACCTTGTGTACCGTGTCAGTGGATTGGTGTACGCTATCTGGTGTCATGTGTCCTGTCTTATTACTCTTTCGGTCGGCTTCATTTACTTGAGCGGGTGGACTGTTGCCTCACTGACTTCTTTGACCTGCTTTACTCAGGATATTCTGGACTTTGTATGACATTGGCGACTATTGACACGATTTCTCTGCAGGCCTATACTGAGAGCCGGGCGCTAGGTCATTTCCATTTTGGTTTCACTGGTGTTTGCTTCAACTGACAAGTGACACAGGCCCTTTGCCAGCGTGCGCTTTTTCCGAGCAAAAAAAACCGGTCATCACACAGGGCATACCAAGAGCAGCAATGTCGTTTGAAAATTGTAAGTGGCATGTCGACTCACACCGGAAGCTTCAATGCATCATTCCTAATGAGCAGCGGTTTGGTTATGTCACCAAAAAAAGTGTCTACTTGCACTGGTGGATCAACTTGGCTCATTTTGACTCCATTGACTCAGGGCACTTTAGATTTCTGTGTGCTACGGGTGGCTTGCGGCACTGCTTCTTTGCAGACCTGTACTGAGAGCCGGCGGTAGGTCATTTAAATTTGGTTTCTTTCATGTTTACTTCAACTGACAAGTGACACAGGCCTGGTGCCAGCGTGCGCTTATTCCGAGCAAAAAAAAACATTTGTACTTTCCGTAGAGGGGATGAGAGACAGAGCAAAAGGCAATGTTGCAATGTTTAAAACATGCTCCAAGCTGTGCCAAGACAGTGCACAAATTTACTAGGGCGACAAAATCTCAGTACGCATTCTCTCCAGTATTTTTCTTGTCTGACTTTATGGAAATACACATTCCCGTGTTTGTGGTGGACCGGTGCTGTGATTCCAGTGTTACAAGGTGTGGCGACTGCAACATGGTGTTGCGAATGATTTGGTTGAACAGGACTTTCAATTTGCTGCAGGATGATGGTATCAAAGCCACGGTTGAGATGCTTTTCAAGCTTTTTGGAGTTTTCCATGTTGGTGCAAGTTGTTTGAGACAAAGTTCGTGGACAACAACGTTTTAGTTTTTGGTGCGAGCGTGTTTGCTGCATGCGTTGCATCTCGCAACCACGCTTGAATGGTGATATGTGGACTTTGGTGTTTTTGGTGCAAGTGCGAGGAAATGTTTTTCAACAAGTTTGTGCATGTGGTTTTACAACANGCGCCTACGCGGCTAGTGGTTGTAAGGTCTTGTTGGATTTTCGCATGGTAGCGGAGCGGTTTGTGCTCCACGCGTAGAGTAACTAGACGCGATGATGCCCGCAAGTTGTTTCCAGGGACAAGGACCAGCGAGCCAGAACAGCGCGGTAGGAATGAATTCACTGCAACTAGGAGGACCAGGATCGCCCATGATGAACAGGATGGAAGGTGGAGGAGAAACAGGAGCTGCGACNGTAGGAATGAATTCACTGCAACTAGGAGGACCAGGATCGCCCATGATGAACAGGATGGAAGGTGGAGGAGAAACAGGAGCTGCGACTACAACAGGTGTAGCAGGTAGTCCGACTACAGGTGCCGCGAATGCGAACGCGAACATGGCAGCAAACACAGCAACAACACCTGCTCCGGGCTTAGTTGGTGATCCCTACTCAGTTGGTCAAGTTGGTGGCTTAGTTGGAACTGGTGCATGTGCAAGTGCAAGTTCGAGCTCACAGGGGCCACAGATACTTCCCCCCGCACAAAACGTTTTTGGGGCCTATGGACCAATGAGACGTGGTTTGATGGATCCACGAAACTATGGTTTGAATCAAGGGTCTCTCGGTTGCCAGGGTTGTCACGGTCATGCATGTCAAGGTTGTCAGGGATGTGGTTTTGGAAATGCTCAAGGTGCTCAAGGTTTGCCAGGCTCAGGTGTGATGACTCAAGGGTTGTTTGGTCAAGGTTCTTCTCAAGGTTTTGCAGGAATTGCAGGTCAGAATGCCCAAGCTAGTGCCGGTAGAAGTCAGGAACCAATGTATGGGGGTGCGTGTCACAGTGCATGCCAACAAGGTCAGTGCGGTGCGACTCCAGGTCAAGGACAGGTAGGGTCAGGACAAGCTGGAGGTCTGTGCNGTGCATGCCAACAAGGTCAGTGCGGTGCGACTCCAGGTCAAGGACAGGTAGGGTCAGGACAAGCTGGAGGTCTGTGCATGGGACAACAGGTTGGTGGAGTGACGCCCCAGAATCAAAGGCTGCAAGAGGTACTGAGGCTGATGGGAGGTTTAGATCCGATGCAATTGCTGCATGTGAGGCAAGTTTTAGGTGACCAGGCAAGCCAGGTGAGAGGTGTACCTGAAATGTTNACTGAGGCTGATGGGAGGTTTAGATCCGATGCAATTGCTGCATGTGAGGCAAGTTTTAGGTGACCAGGCAAGCCAGGTGAGAGGTGTACCTGAAATGTTGGACAGCGTGCCATGAGTAGTTTTCCCCAAAGCTTAGATCCAATGCATGTGCCCGGGACAAGTGGCGAGTTTGTTGGTGATGTTTTTGCAAAATCCGAAAAGTGGCTTGGAACCCCTCCAGTGCCAGACGTGGCAAAGTGGACAAGCCGAGAAGCTGAGATCCTTGGATGGCAATCCTATATCAATGATTTGACAGCATGGGCCATGCAAGCCAGCCTTGAATTTGGATCCGAAATTGAGCATGCCTGTAGATGGCCAGATGCGTTGCAGTGGGGCAACTTGACTGTGGCACAGAGGGCTCGGAGTAGACGACTCTTAGCTATCCTGCGCAGTGCATTTGGGAGCCACCCCAGAACTTTGACACTCATTAATGCCTTCAGCGAGGGGATCAATTTGAGTAATGCTGATGTGGCTGTGAATCCGGAGTTGCAAGCGTCCAATGGTTTTGAGCTTGTGCGCCAGCTGACCTTGGAGTACAGCATCAGGACCCGAAGTGAGGCACTTAGTTTCAGGACAGCGTTGGCAGGAAAGTCTTTCACACTGCATGGGAATGAAACAAGTGCAAGCACAGTGGTAACAGATACCATTCGGAAGATAGACTTCGAGATGGCTAGGTACTCCAAGTTGCTAGGGACACTGTCAAGCAAGATTGATGCAACGGGACTGCATGTTGCTGAAGCGGATTTGGTTGCCGTTTTGTTGAGAAGTTTACCGGATGCGGTGAGAACATTTTGTTTGCATCATACAGGCGGTGAGACATACCAGGCCTTTAGGACCACTGCGTTGAGATGGGAACAACAACAACGTGCATTTGCTGAGTTTCATCCCCGAAGGAACTTGTACCAAGTTGAGGCTTCAGGTGAAAAGGCTGCTCACTACGACATGTCTGCAAGTGACGGTGATGGAAATTGGAATCTTGATGCAGTAGGTGGTGTGAAATGCGGAGCGTGTGGTAGTCGGAAACATGGTACTCATGCATGTGATGTGGATTTGTCCAAGTTGAAATGTTTCAAGTGCAGCAAGTATGGACATATCTCTGCGAATTGCCCTGAGCGAAAGAAAGGCAAAGGTGACAACAAACAGGTGATCAAAGGTAAGGGCAAGCAAAAAGGAAAGAAAGGCAAAGGTAAAGCTAAAGGTTTTGGCAAAAAGGGCAAAATGAACGAAGTAGGATATGAGAACGACTACGATGGAACGGATATGTGGTGGCAGGAAGATGGCTCTTGGTGGGAAGACCCAACTTGGTTTGAAACGGCACAGGTTTGGGACAACAGTTGGGACTCATCTTGGGACACTGCATGGACTGATAACAATGGAGATGCATGGAACGAGTCGTGGAGTTGGCCGGTTGAGGACGGACAAAATGACACAGGGACCGGTGAAGCAACTCCTGCAGTGCAATCTCTGGTTTTGAGCCCTTTGATTTCAGATGTTTTTTGTGCTTTTTCAACTGGGTTGACTGTCAGCATGTTGCATGAAACAACTGAAACGGAAACCGAAACAGTTGCATGTAGCCATTTGCCTTTTTCCACTCTTGACACTGTTTTGCATGATGGTGTGGAACCCGAACTCATTTTTGTGTCTGACAGCGAATCGGTGTGTTCTTTGGTAATAGACCACGCATTAGGAGATGAGTTAGATGGTAGCGATTCGGAGGAAGAAACTCAAACCTACCATCTTTGGGACTTGAACTTTGGTTGGATGCCAGAGAGTACATCGGGTTCAGACTCTGCGCTGCTGTGCGGGATGCTTAACACAGGGCGCTGTGAACCGCAAAGTGCCGACAACAGCAGCAGCAGCACTGCCAAACAAACTCTGCATGAACCTCCTTTCTTTGGTGAACACTTTTTGGGCTTGCAGGGTCCGGGTCACTGGGGTGCTGTTGATGCTGCTGGTGCTGAGTGTAGCGAAGGGTTGCTGTCAACGTGGGTGAAAGAATTCACCTGCAACGGGTTGAAACGTCAACGTTTTTGAATGTGCAAGACACCATTTCTCATGCATGCCAACTGCGTAAGTTTTCTCCTGTTTTGCATCCTCTTTTATCTGAGCTCATGATGGGAAATGACAGTCAGCACTGGTGGTTGCTGGATTCTGGTGCTGCGGTCACGGTGATGGCAACAGCATCACGTGCAACGTATGGAGCTTGGGTGACAAACGTGCAGCCAGACAGGTTTCGAGCTGCCAATGGTAGTAGGGTCTCAATTGATGGTTCTGCCGATGTTTCTGTTTGGGTTGGGTTCAAGAAAAAGAATGACAATTTGGGAAGATTCCCCATTTATCGTCAAGCAAAGCTGAAATGCCTTGTTGGTGGCATAAGCCACGACATCATATCCACAAATACTTTGTGCGAGTGCGGCTGGGAATTCAGTCAGAATCCAGAAGGTGCTGAAGTGACACACTGTGAGTCAGGCTTGAGGTTGGCAGATGTGTGTAACTTTGGTGGATGTCCTTGGGTCAAGCTAGATCCTGCATGGATGTATAGTGGTTCTGAGGCTGCACAGCATGAATTTGTGATGTCAGAAGGTATGGATGCAGTGCATGACAGTGCACACTTGAATCCATTCAGTCGTGCTGCAGAAGCTGCTTTGGAGACTCACCGAATGCAAGGGCATGTACCTTATGATCCACGCTGCACAATCTGTGCGAGAGGGAAGTCGACATTCCAACACCGTCGACGACGAGAAGGTGCGTTGGAAACTGAGGTGCAAGCTGATTTTGGATTTTTGACCACTAGGGGTGAAATGGTTGATGATGATGAGGCGGAAGGAACTATCAAGGTGCTGGTTTTGACTGAGCTATCCACAAACTGTGTGGGGTATGTGATAGTAGGACATGAGGTTAGGCCTGTGAAAACTCAAATCTGTAAATGGCTCGATCATTTTGGCCTTGCTTCCTCTACTTCCTCCGTAGTTCTCCATACAGATGCGGAAAGGGCTGTGTCAGAGTTAGTAGGAACAAGTTCCGAGAAATACACGTTTCTGATTCGCCGTGCACGACCCCAACAACACCAGAGCAACGGTGGAGCCGAACGTGCTGTTCGTCGACTCAAGGAGTCACTTGCAGTCTTGAGGGCAGAAATGAATGAGGGCGGTGCTGACATCTGTTTTACTGAGAAAGGACTTGCTGATGCAGTGACCTACATCGCTCTTAGCCACAATCATTTCTCCAAGGCCCATGGTTCGGACTTCTCACCACTCGAGTATTCCACTCAGAGGAGATTGTCGAAGCCTTCCTTTGCAATGTTTGGTCAAAGTGTTCTTGCGGAGTTGCCGAGCAGCATGAGAGCCCAATCGCCCAATCGCTTTGTGCATTCTGGATTGGACACTGGACCAGTGGTGCAAGGTGCGGTTAGAATTGATGGTGAATTGGTGTTGAAGCGCTTTGTTGCGAGGAATGTGAAGGCGATTACTCCCATTGCATGGAATCAGGTGATTGGTGATCAGTTGTTTGTGGAGTTGGAAAGTGGCAATCCAGGTCAAGTGCAAGTACCAGCTCAACCCATGGCTGTTCCAGCCGGTGTGCATGTTGAACCAGCTGCTCCTGATGTGAATCGACCCCGATTGCCAGCTGCTGATGTTGCCAGGCCCATGGAAGATGATGTTGTTGAATACCCAGATGGTGCTCCAGGAGATCTAGTGCGAGAAATGAAAGAGTCTGATCCAACTTATCGTGCTCCTCTTCCTCGAAAGCGAGCTGCTGAACCAGCTCCTCCTCCAAGGAAGCCAGGTGAGTTGAAGATTGCACGACAAGAACCACTTCGAGCTCCAACCCCGAAGAGTCCTGCTGTGGTTTCTGTACCATCAGCCTCTCCTACGTCTCCTGCCTCTGATGTTGTTCGGACTGAGGTGCGCGTGTTTCCAAAGACACCCAGGTGTCCTGCATGCGAATCAGGGATGAATGCACCAGGGATCAGGCATAATGCGGATTGTAAACGAAAGCGTGCTGCTTTTNGTTTCCAAAGACACCCAGGTGTCCTGCATGCGAATCAGGGATGAATGCACCAGGGATCAGGCATAATGCGGATTGTAAACGAAAGCGTGCTGCTTTTGAGGCAGAGAATCCACCAGTGATCCCACCGATGCCTGAGGTTGTGCATGAGGCAAGGCCGAGACTTGAGGTGTGGTATGAGGATATGGAGACTGAAGAAAGCCCGGCTCCGGTCGGCGCAGGTGCAAGTGAGGTTGATCAGGCAATGGATGTCCAGGGACCAGGTACCAAGAGGGAGGCAGAAAGGTCTGTTAAGGATTTGGAGGCTGAGATGGAGGCTGAACGTGCTTCAGGGACTCCGGTTCCCATGACCTTAGATCTGTTTGTTGCGGACAATGCATGTGACACTCTTGGACCTGTGGAATGGTTTCTTGAACAAGGACCTGAGAAAGCTAAGGTGACAAGCCCCGAGGTGTTTGATGGTGAGCTGAATTCAATCAAGTTTGCTCCGGAGAAGAGCCACACATGTGTGAAGGTCAAGGTGTTGATTTGGAAACCGGACGAAGTCATTGATGATAGTTCACTCATGCAGTTGGATGCAGATCAAGGGTTTGAAGGTGTGAAGGAAGAGATTCAGAATTTAGAAAAATGCGGTGCAGGCAAGGTCATAGGTCAGGCTGAGGTTGATGCACTGAAGAAGAAGAATTCAAGCATGAGAGTCATTCCAAGTAGGTGGGTTTCTGCTTACAAGAGTGAGACTAGGATGCGAGTTAGGATTGTTGCAAAAGACTTGAACAAGGGCATTTCTGCACGAAAGCTCGGAATTAGCAGTCCTACACCAAGCATTGAAGGTCTTCACTTTGTCCTGACTCTTGCTGCTCAACGTGCATTGCGTCTGAAAGGCTTGGGCGTCTCCCATGCCTTTATGCACTCCCCTTTGCCAAAAGGACTTGTGATTGTGCTGAAGCTCCCGCAGTCGGTGTCACTCCCAGATGGATCGCAGGCGTACCTGCTTCTCTACAAAGCTCTGAACGGCTTGCGAGATGCGTCTTTGCACTGGTTGAATTTGNGGTGTCACTCCCAGATGGATCGCAGGCGTACCTGCTTCTCTACAAAGCTCTGAACGGCTTGCGAGATGCGTCTTTGCACTGGTTGAATTTGCTCAGTGACAGTATCCGCTCCATTGGCTTGACGGCAGATGAGATCGAGCCGTGCATATATCAAGGTGTTGTTGCTGGCGAAGTAGCTCTCCTTGTTGCCTATGTTGACGATCTCCTCCTCTGCTGCATGTCCGAGAAGTCTGAGCAAATCGTTGAGAAGGCCATCGGGAAGGCTGTTCCTTTGAAGCAGACAGGTTTGATCCTACCTGCACGTTTGGGTGGTGGCAGTCTTGTCTTCATTGGCCGACATATCCACAGGGGAAGTGATGATGACTCAGTAAAGATTGGAGTTGACCCGAACTTCTTGAAGAACACGTTCCTTGAGTTCAACATCACCAAAGGCACTTCAGCTGTGCCGGACGTCGCTGGCGTGCTGGACAAGGCGCAGGGAGATAAGCAATTGATGCAAGAACTGTCCCCTTCAGCCTATTCAAGGTTTCGTAGAGCGCTAGGGAAACTCTTGTGGATGGCACAATCAAGACACGATTTGAAATTGTATCTAAGCTTGATCGGAAGTCAGCAGGCAAAGCCCAACCAAGGTACGGAAAGTGCCATCAGGGGATTGCTGAGGTTTCTGTTTGAGGATGTTGCTACTTGCCTTCGACTCCCATCACCAGAATACGAGAATTTAATGATTGGACCTGCACGGCACTCAATCCTCCACTCCTTTGCCGATGCTTCCTTTGCCCCGTATCGGTTTAATGGAAGGAAAGGGATTTCAGGTGGTGTTGTGTTTTGTGAAGGTGCTCTGGTGAGGTCGATTGCTAGGCAACAACGGTCTGTTTCTTTGTCTTCTTGCGAAGCTGAGTTGTATGCATTGCAGATGGTTGCACAAGAATCTGTTGCATTCAGCAATTTCTGCCACAGGGTGTACATAGGATTAGGTGAAATGCGAGAGAAAGACGTACCCCAAATTTTGTTTGAGTCTGACAGTTCTTCAGCTTTGCAGTTGCTTGTGGGACAGGACATCGCAAAGAGAAGCCGTCATGTTGAAATCCGAATGGCTTGGATGAAAGCTAAGATTCAGTCAAATGAATTGCTCATAGAGCATAGGGCCGGTACTGACAATGTGGCTGATCTCTTCACGAAGTGTTTGGGCACTAAGGATTTTTTGAGGCACAGGACCAGCTTAGGATTCGAGACTCCTGAGGTACCTTTGNCAATGTGGCTGATCTCTTCACGAAGTGTTTGGGCACTAAGGATTTTTTGAGGCACAGGACCAGCTTAGGATTCGAGACTCCTGAGGTACCTTTGCAAGACTTGCATGGAATGCGAGACATGATGTTGAACCACAGGGTAGATCGGAAGGTGGACATGGCATTTGTGGAAGTCTGTTGTGGAACTGACTCAGCTCTCCGTGAAGCATGTCGAATTGCCAGAGTGCCGTACATCGGTGTTGTGAAGAACATGGAGACAAAGGACATGTTTCATCGTGTGAAGGCTTTTGTGGAGGTGCAACAACAGCTTGGCTACAAATGGGTGCACGTCCATGCATCGACTCCTTGTAGTTCAGGATCGCCCTTGAAGAACTTCTCACAGGACATTGAATCTGATGCGGACAGGGCATGGAAAGGTATCATGGAGAATGTTTCTAAGTATTTGATGCTGGGGAATTCACGGTCATTTGAACTTCCAAGGAACAACAACATTTGGAAACGGGAAGAAACCAAGAAAGTTTTGTCAAGTTGTGGTTTGAAATTTGATGCGGAAGTGTTTTTGTGTCAAACAGGTATGGTTGCGGATTCGGGAATGCCGGTAGGAAAGGTGTTGATTTTCTGTAGTGCTTCAACTGGTTTCTGTAATTTGTTGACAGAAATTTGGTTGGTGCGAGTGCAACCAGCATGCTGCCATGAATGAAGTGAACTGGACTCGAACCGGGTCTTACAACAAGGAACTTGCAAAGGCCATTTTGGCCGCAGTGCGAGCAGGGCGAAAGAACCCCAACTAGTGCATGCGTGCACGACCAGCCAAAGGGAAAGGATTTTTGTTTTTGACCTGCATGTGCATGTTTGTTTCTGAAGGAAAGTGCGTGGCAGGTGGAACTTTTTTTTGCACGTCTCCGGACGCCGCCAGTTTAAAAGGGGGATGTGGCATGACGAACTTGCGTTTTTGTTTTTTTTTGCATGTCAACAACTTTATTTCTTATTTCAAACAGAAACCAAATCGAAACACAACAGTTGATGTGGAACACTGCAGTTGATGTGAAGCACAGAAGTTTTTTTTGGCGAAGCACTGGCGATGCGGAACACAAGAGTTGCATGTGAAACACCGACGGTTGATGTGCAGTGGATGTCAGTGATGTCTTGGGCACAGTGCATGAGCATGACCTGCATGACTAAGGATGTCAGGTACACAACATACTCACACGCACAGACAGCAGTCTGCGGATTATCACCACTAAGGAACGGCTGAACTGCTGCACCTAGGTCTCTGTGTTGTGTGTGGTGTTGAAACAGCTTTGCACGCCAATTAGGTTGCACCGCCCAAGCCATGTCACGATTATCTGCAAGTGGAGCTGGAAATGCTCCAGGATATCCACAGCCGGGACCGTATGATCCTGAGGACAAAATTCCTGGTATGGATATGACAATTGGTGAATGGGACCAGTTGCGAGACCTCTTGCGAAGGGCTGATTCTTCTGGCCGAATGAATGAACTCTTGACGGTTCACCGCAAGGAGAAGAAGAATGCCCCTATGAACCGTGCATGGCCCCCTGATGTAACCTCTGAGGATGACGGGCAGACCTCGCAAGCTGCTGGGTCGGGATCTGCTGCAGGACATGATGATGTCCCCTCCAAGATGGATTCTGCGTTTGTGCCACCTGCAGGTGCATTCTACCTGAGGAATTCGCCAAGCAGGCAGCAGAATTCAATGCGATGGCTGGTGGTGATCCACCCACAGGGCCGTGGAAGAGTGCTCCTACGCCGCCTCCAGGGAATTTACAGGCGGAGCCACTCCCTAGGGATACTATGATGCACCGGGATGCATGGGGAAGAGCTCCATTTCAAGACAGGTATCCTTATGATCCCAAAGATGATCCCTGGCATGAAGATGGCCCTTTGGAGACAAATCCCAATGCCATCAGAGGTGGAAAATCAGTTCTTACTCTTTTTGGGAAAGTTCAGCAACAAAGTGCCGCTGCGGCTGCTGCAGCTGCCGATGCCGCACAAAGAGCAGCTGCTGCGATGGCAAAGAATTCAGCTGCGATGGCAAAGAATTCATCTGCCGGGTTTCCCAAGCAGAAGAGTAGCAGTGCAAGTGCAGCCGAGGCTCACCCACCAAAGGCCTCTGCAGCTGCATGTGGATCCGAGAAGGCTCAGAAAGAGTCACAGATGCCCGTTGAACCAAAGGTGACTGGTGCCAAGTCGAAAGCAAAGGCAGCTGGGAAGATTGCCAGAATTAGTGAAGAAGTGGAGGTGGTCGAGACTGCAGCTTCGCCATCTACTTCTGTGGAATCCGATGCGACTGCATGTGCAGGTGCATCAATGACGGATGCCTCCAAAAGGCGCTATGATGCCATGGAAGCTGCGGTGGACCGAGCTTACGAGGATGACGAATTCGAAACAGAGTTCTCTCCTCCGAGCTTCCCGAGTTACCAGGCTGGCCTTCCAAGCGCTTTCAGCTGGGGCCCAAATTGGAATGACAATGAAGTGGTGCTTGACTACAACCACGTAGATCAAGCCATTCCAAAACCTGCCTGGGCACACTCGTCTGAGCAATGGGGCCGTACATTGATCACGATGCCGAAGTTTGCAAAGCAGAAGATTTCCTTTCACAAATTCACACTTATGTGCTTTGCAAGAGACCCTGATGCATGCAAATATGCAAAACAGTTGATCGGGAAATTCAGAAAATGCGTGACTGCATGTCCGCGGTCACAGGCACCGGATCTCACAGCGTGGCTCTTGCATACACGTGTGGACTCCTTCCTCGATGCCGGCAAGACTTACAACAGGGTGTACGAGGAGCAGTGAGGAGTTTCTGGCAATGCATGGCTCTGCATGTCCCTTTACTGCACGACGGTTGAACTGCGAGCTGGGTGAAATCATTATGGATGACAGTTGCAGTTGGATGGTCTTGTGATGGAGGACTTGGAGCTGATGCATGGACGCTGCCACAGATGGTTTTTCAACGTTGCTTCATTGCATGTGCAAATGCATGAAGCTGGAACACAGGAAAAGGTCGAGTACTATATGTACCTTTTCGTGACATCTGCAATTTTTCTGTGAAGGAATGACTTCGTGTGCGGACCCTCATGGACAGTTTGTGGATGACTTGACAGATATATCTATGTGCAATATGCTGGATGTTGGAAACTTCGTGCATGAATCTGACTGGGAATGCACAGCAAAAGGGGGTATGGAAATACACACTCCCGTGTATATGGTGGACCGGTGCTGTGATTCCAGTGTTACAAGGTGTGGCGACTGCAACATGGTGTTGCGAATGGTTTGGTTGAACAGGACTTTCAATTTGCTGCAGGATGGTGGTATCAAAACCACGGTTGAGATGCTTTTCAAGCTTTTTGGAGTTTTGCATGTTGGTGCAAGTTGTTTGAGACAAAGTTCGTGGACAACAACGTTTTGGTTTTTGGTGCGAGCGTGTTTGCTGCATGCGTTGCATTTCGCAACCACGCNTCGCAACCACGCTTGAATGGTGATATGTGGACTTTGGTGTTTTTGGTGCAAGTGCGAGGAAATGTTTTTCAACAAGTTTGTGCATGTGGTTTTACAACAACAACAAACTCAAACTGGTTTTTCTGCCAAACTGCGTTTCTGCATTTTTTTGTGAGCCTGCATGTCGTTTGTGGAGAAGATGTGATGTTTTTGGAAAGAAGGTGAATTCAACCACCATGAATTCACCCAACATGAGATGACCGAGTTGTGCATGTTTGTGGATGAGTTTTTTCGTTTGCCGCCACCGCAGTCAGAGCAGCTGAGAAGAAGTTGACAACATGCATGCATACTGCATGTGCATGGCACAATAGCTCAACAGCCAACTTTCCTCGTTTCCTGTGTGGAAAAGGGATCCGGGTGTTTGCAGTGAAGCCGTTTGACTTTTGGGTTGCCTTTTAGACGCTCGACGCGGTGTTTGCCGACCCCAGGGTTTTTGGCGCACGACGCGGTCTAAGTAAGCGTTAGGGCCCACGCGAGCGAGCGCCTACGCGGCTAGTGGTTGTAAGGTCTTGTTGGATTTTCGCACAGATAATGTTACACTGTTGGTGGACACATGAACCAAGCTTTGCACAAAGCAAAGCTTGGCTAGCAACAAATCCAACCGACTTACCTATCACCTAATAACCCAGCCCGAGGTAACACATGCCCATTTCAACACACTTCATTTTTTGTGAAGTGACACAGGCCGTGAGCCAGCGTGCGCAACTTCAGAGCAAGAACTGAAATTGGCTGAGTGATGGGCAGAGGTGGATCACCAAGGAGGATGCCAAAAAAAGGTGGCCATTGACTTCTACCACTTAAATCAAACACAGGAGGATGGCTCTCGCAAAACGTTGGCAATAACCTGGCGAGGCGATTGACTGTTCGAACGTAACCCCCTTCGCCAACCTAATGATCTGAGCACTTCTGATTGCATAGCCATATTGCGCCCATTGCCTTCCTAGTTCAGATTGAGTGGGAAATTCCCATCTCTGCTTGCATTGATTCTGGAGGGACTTGCATTGGCACTATGGGCGTTTTCCTCCACCTTTCGGCGTCCTTGATCTGGCACCCGAGCTCCCTCTTGGAGAGCGTTGCGAACTGCTTGCGGCACCTTGAGTTGAGCTGGTCCTGAGACTGGCAGCCTTTCGGCCCGCCTCTGCTCTTTTTGCGTAATTCTAAAGATTCTCGTGTGACTCTCTGACCTCATTCATTGTCTGTGCAGTCTCTTCTTGATAAGCTTGCCACTTATTCCTCGGAGGCATTTTTCCAGGTCCTCTCTAGATGCCAGACATTTCTTGCACTAATGAGAATATGTGGGTAGTTCTCACTGAAGTACCTCTTACTTTCATATTCAGACTGTAGACTAGGCGAGAGGCCAGTAAAAAGAAGAGCGGCGGAAGCAACAAGTGACGGAGAGTTGCAGAGTGTACTTACTTACCTTTATGCAGTAAGTATGGAATTGAAAGAAGGAAAGTGTCGACAATGGTCAACTATTAAAGTTTCTATATCTCTACTTACTGGGAATAACTTTGCTTTCCCTTCTCCTCCTGCTTTCCCCCCTTTCTGTCCTCCTCCTTTGCTTCTGCTCTTGCTCTGGGTCTCTTTGGTTGTTCTCTGTGCACTAAGAGCCATGGAGCAGTACCCATATTCCTACGCACACTGCTGCCACGGTATCCTGGCTGAGGGACCACAGGTGAATTTTATTTTGCAGGAGCCACTAAAAGGTGGCCTTTCAACCCTTGTCAAAGCATTGGAAGTATCTGCAATGAAATTTGACCTCTTGACAAAAGAGTTCTTGAACTCTTGACAAAAGAGTTCTTGGTACGTGAGTGGCCTTTCAACCTTTGCAAAAAAAACAAAGTTGATTTTAAAATCCATTTGTAGGTCCTTCAAGAGCCAGCTGTTTTGCACCCTTGTCAAAAGGCTGACTGCCCACCCATACATTTTTTTGCTCGGAAGTAGCGCAAGCTGGCTCACGGCCTGTGTCACTAATCTATAAAGACGGTAAGAGTAAATACAAAGTTTCACAAAACAGAAACAACTGACCCTGCCCGGCTCTCGGGTTCAGAAAATCTTCATGATGCAGTAGAAGCCAGAGGAACCAATACGCCTTGACGGTATTCAGCAAAATACATAGCCAGTCATCCTGGAGCACTGTGAATGTCGTGCCAATAGCTGGAACCACAGCATGCGAAATGCCATGAAAAGACGACACGGTCCAACTCCGGTAAGATTCCGCCATGATGTCGGCCCAGCCAATAAATCCCGCATCAAACATGCGGGAAGGGCAAAGCTCCATCGTCAGCCTCAATCGTATAAAGTGCAGTCTTTGTAAATCTATTGATAACAGCATCAATAAATCACCGGTCAAGCACTTTGAGTAGTTGTAGATGTGACTGCCCACCCATACACGCAGTGTGCATCTTTTTTTTGCAGCAGCCCTTGTTAAAAGGGCCTCGGGCACGTGGAAAAGACAGTCACAAGGAAAGATCCACGAAGTCTCTGCCGAAGGACCAGGTTTGGAGCTCAGAAGAAAAGATATTGGAATTGTAGTTTGCCTTCACCATCGAACAGATGATATCAATGCAAGATTGTTCAATGATTTTTTTTTGAAAATCCGAATGGCGATCCAGGCTCAGTGGGTCTAATCGTTTTTTTGCTCGATAGCGCACGCTGGCTCACAGCCTGGTGTCACTAAACGGGTGAAATAAGGATTCATAGACAGGCTCAGTTCCAATCAGATGTGTTTAACATCCCGATTTAAGTGTGGATAATATTCTAAGACTATCTTTAAAGTGTGTTGTGAACTGAACCGTGAGCCTATTGAGCCAGCAAAGCACACATGACAACCTGAAGAGCACACAGCATGGACTGCAAACAGGAGGACCCATGGTGCCCTATCCTCGACCCGTGCTACGAGTAAGGTTGAGGAAGCAATAGAGAAAGTCCTGGAGCTCATGCAGGCCTGTGCGACTGAGCAGACGCCTGTGACGCAGCGAGAGTCATCATTGCCACTACTGGTACCATCTGTGCCAACTCCTAGAGCTGTATTAAAGCTGTTGTCCACCATGTTGAACAGAGCAGCATCATTCCAAGATGAAGCACAGAAACATTGAGAGATAAAAGCGGTTTTCACGGCAACACTCCCTAAACAACCTTGCCTGCAAGTATTATGGGAGATAACAACCAAGGGAAAGGGGGATTGGAGAACCCTAATGACCTAGAACAATTAAGGCTTCGCAAGCGGCTCAACGAAGCACAAATGGGCCTCAGAGCAAAACACCAGTGGAGAACCTCCAGTCATCTGGCCTTTGCCTTCCATGACACGCTGGCGTCCATTCGAGGCAAACAGCAGGGTGACATTCAGAGTCAAGCAGTTGCAGTTGCAAAGCAGCCTTTAACGGGTCCCTGGTGCCGGCGACCCTGTGGTCTGTTTGCACAAGCAACTGTGAGCCAACCATTTCCCCTACAAATTTGTGGGGGCAGCCACAATACAGCGCTGGAAGGAGTAGACACCACACATCCAGTGGGGCTCCTCCTGCTAACATCGCTCAGCGTTGCGGAAGACTCCCCCAGGGCTTTTCAGTGCAGCACTATGGAAGCATCTGGCCTCCAAGGGGCCCACCACTGGGCGCTCATGATGCCAACCAGCAGTCGGGTTCCGCAACAGGTGTATGAGCTCCTGGTAGGAGCAAACTACCCAGAACTATGCGAACTGCGAGATGATGGTCAAACCGTAGTAGGCACGGGTACCAGACGTATACAGACTACTCGGTACCTACTGGATTCAGATATACTTATTGGCAACATAATAATAGGACAGTACTTCTGGAATGGTCGAAGGAAGTTTAGAAGTGAAACTTCCGACAATATGGACAGTTGAAAAGCAGAGGTGAGAAGAGCCAAGATGTGAAGAGCTCAGCCATGAAGANNNNTGTGAAGAGCTCAGCCATGAAGAAAGTCAGAAGATGAAGAAAGTCAGAAGAGAGAAGATAAGAGATGAGAAAGTCAGAAGAGAAGAGATGCAGGTGCGCAAAAAGGTAGGAACGTCGCGAAACACTGTGTTTTTCCAATGTTTTGTGGCTCCGGAGGGTCGAAAAGGAGGCTCGCTAAAGCGGCGGGTGCGGAGACATCTTGGCAGATGAGACATGAAAAATTGCACGCCGTTGTGGCGCGAAGCACATTTGGAAGTAAAACGTGTTAAAACACTTCAGCTTCGGACCACTTTTGGAAGTTGCGATGTGGAAAAAGTGCACGGCGTTGTGGCGCGAAGCACATTTGGAAGTAAAAAGTGTCAAAAAATGTGGGTTCGGAACCTTTTAGGAAGTTGAGCTGTCGAAAAAGTGCACGGCGTTGTGGCGCAAGCACATTTGGAAGTAAAAAGTGTCAAAAACTGTCGGTCTCGGACAATTTTTGGAAGTCGAGATGTGGAAAAGTTGACGGCGTTGTGGCGCGAAGTACACTTGGAAGTGAAAAGTGTTAAAAACTGCCAGCTTCGGAGCACTTTTGGAAGTTGAGATGTCGAAAAAGTGCACGGCGTTGTGGCGCGAAGCACATTTGGANGAAGTGAAAAGTGTTAAAAACTGCCAGCTTCGGAGCACTTTTGGAAGTTGAGATGTCGAAAAAGTGCACGGCGTTGTGGCGCGAAGCACATTTGGAAGTGAAAATGTTAAAAGCACCACATGTTCGGACCACTTTTNTTGGAAGTTGAGATGTCGAAAAAGTGCACGGCGTTGTGGCGCGAAGCACATTTGGAAGTGAAAATGTTAAAAGCACCACATGTTCGGACCACTTTTGGACGTTGCGATGTCGAAAAAGTGCACGGCGCTGTGGCGCGAAGCACATTTGGAAGTGAACATCGTAAAAAACTGAGGGTCTCGGAGCACTTTTGGACGATTCGATGGCCATCCGATGTCAAAAAAGTGCACGCCGTTGTGGCGCCAAGCACATTTGGAANAAAAACTGAGGGTCTCGGAGCACTTTTGGACGATTCGATGGCCATCCGATGTCAAAAAAGTGCACGCCGTTGTGGCGCCAAGCACATTTGGAAGTCAAACGTGTCAAATTTTAAGCAAATTTTGAGATGTCAGTTAACTAACTGAACTAACAATTTAACAACTTAACGCTTGAACAACTTAACAACTTAACAACTTAACAACTTAACCACTTAACAACTTAACAACTTAGTTTGTCAGTTAGTCAGTCAGTTAGTCAGTTACTCAGTTAGTCAGTTAGTCAGTTAGTTAGTCAGCTAGTTAGTTAGTTAGCTAGTCAGTTCTTCAGTTAGTCAGTTCGTCAGTTAGTTAGTTAGTTCGTTCGTTCGTTAGTTAGTTAGTTAGTCAGTTAGTTAGTCAGTTAGTCAGCTAGTCAGTTAGTCAGTTAGTCAGTTAGGCAGTGAATCAGTTAGTCAGTTAGTCGGTTAGTCAGTTAGTCAGTTAGTCAGTTAGTCAGTTAGTCAGTTAGGCGGTTAGTCAGTTAGTCAGTTAGTCAGTTCGTCAGTTCGTCAGTTAGTCAGTTAGTCAGTTAGTCAGTTAGTCAGTTAGTCAGTGAGTCAGTTAGTCAGTTAGTTAGGCAGGCAGATAGATAGACAGATAGATAGGCCGACGCTCCAACCNGTGAGTCAGTTAGTCAGTTAGTTAGGCAGGCAGATAGATAGACAGATAGATAGGCCGACGCTCCAACCACCTTTCGATCCATGAGTGGGTTCGCTCTGCGGTTCTTGAATCCCATCAACTCACCTCTCCTATAGTTTGCTATTCCTGAAACTTCCGCCACCGCCTTGTGCGGTACTACTGGTAACACTAGGCAGGGACCGAAGGTAACAACCGAAACGTCCGCGGGCCTATGGAATGCGGTTCATGGAAAACATGCAATCCTCTTCATCAACAATGAGCCCTGTTGCTACAGCCTTATTAAGGGAAAATCTCCTTCTGACGCTCTCTTTAGAATGGCGCATGCTTGTTCATGTTTGGAAGGTGCGGTGCCATGCTATTTGTGGTACGAGCGCGTTTGTGCGCATTGAAACCCTGCAGATCTTCCTTCCAGAAGGAAAGTTGGTGAGGCCTGCCTGAGATGGGGCTTGGCGTATGGTGGTGACATTGCCCTTCCTCCAGAACTTTTCACTTCAGTTGTTGACGGTGCTCCTTTTCCTCAGGTAGCTTGGTGTGGCAAGGACGTGCAGTGGATCCAACGCAACGGGGGGAGATAACAAAGATCCACCAATTGGCCGAGGTCTCAAAGGAGACAAGCCGGTCATAAGAAAGAAACGTGACAAATGGTTTGAAGACGACATGTCACCAAAAATCAATTGGATTCTCCCCCGACTGGCGCGAAAAGGACCGAGTGAGTGCAACCGTTTATGTCCCATGCTGTCTGATTAATTTGGCGATTTTTGCAAAAGTGTTTTGAAAAAAATTAAAGGTAAACACGCGCGTATGTAACTTGGAGGTTCTTTCTACATGGCCTTGAGGGTTGTGAAGACGAAAAGTGCCAATTTGATCGTGGGATTGTTGTTTTGAAATTTCCCATGCAATTTAGACACGTATGCACAAAATCCCATAGACATGGACATTGTTGGGAAACACGATTCATCGCAACGTGCCGTTGTGGATGATGATGCCACGTTGTTTTAAAAAAATGAATTTTCTGTCGGTTTCAAGACTCTCCTTGTGATGAGATTTTTTGCCAAGACCATGTCCACTTGTACAAGTGGAGATGTTTTTGGCAACAATTTCCATTACACAACTTGAAATCAAATGTTTCGATCTTGATCCATGTTTGGTTGGGCCACAGTGAAGGTGTTGTGGTTGTTGTTGTCGAGACCATTGTTGAGTCGGCATTATTGAAGCGGACTCTGAAACTCCGTTTTTTTCCAGGATTTTGCTGTATACAAACCTTCTACACAATCACAGTCGTCTCTTGTTTTGATTGTTTGCTTTGCTCCAAGCCGCCGTCGGAAAACAATTTTATGAACCCAAAACGGACGATTTTGTTCGGCTGTTAACAATCATGTTGAATCATGAAATGACCAACCTGATCAAATTTGATCAAATTTGCGTAAAACATGGTATCATCGTCTGTAACAGGCCGTGTCGGTGATGACATCGGCGAATTACATTTTTGATTTCTCACGTGTTCAAAATTGTGGTATTTTGCATATGTTCAAATTTTTTCATCAAATGGTGGTTCATTTCTTATGGGATCAGTGCCTCAAAATTGGACGATTGTGTATTTTACCGCAAAGAACCTGTCATTTTTTGATCCTGGTCCGTCTTGCAAAAACTTGCCGCTTTGATTTGTCAACCACAAAGTTCGCCCTGTTTATTGAGGACGTTGCTTGTATGCTCGCCACACACCAACACAAATACTTCAAAAAAATGGAAAATTTTGTTTGTAGTCGTCGTATGTGCGCAACTGCCGTGGAAGTGCATATTTAATCCATTTCATTGTCTGGGTGAAACTGCCAGAGAATGCACAGTGGCGACGCATGACGTAATGTGTGAAAGTCAAAGAAACCGCACAGTAACGAAACATGACGTATGTAAGTGCAAGAGAACGCACAGTAGATACACTAGCGTAGCATGACTTAGGTGTGAAGATGCAAAAAAACGTCCAATAGCGTAGCATGACATGACGTAGGTGTGAAGATGCAAAACAAAGTCCAGTAGCGAAGCATGACGTTTGTGTGAAAATGCACATGAACGCACTATAGCGTAGCATGACGTTTGTGTGAGAGAACAAGAGAACGCACAGTATCTTAGCATGACATATGTGTGAGAGAGCAAGAGAACGCACAGTAACGTGGCATGACGCATGTGTGGAAAAGCAAGAAAACGTCCAGTAGCGTAGCATGACGTATGTGTGAAAGGCAAATGAACGCACAGTAGCGTAGCATGACGTATGTGTGGAAGTGCAAATGAACGTTATTAGCCCACCCACCCCACCCCTTACCCCCAAAAACATCAACAAACGCATGGTCCCTTGCAGGCGTTGACACTTAAAACATGTTTTGGTTTTGCACAATTTGTTTGGAGTATGGTTTGTGCATGTTTGTAGGTCAACCATTTTTTATCTGCCGTGTGGTTTCGTTCAACCGGCAGGCGGCAACAATGTGTGTGGACAAGCGGTCAAAGTCATGAGGATGAATCAACATGGTAGCAACAATCAGGGAATGCCATGCAATTTCAGGGCAAATTTCGGTGTTTCGCTCTTTGTTTAGTCTTCTGCATCGGGGTGGAACACCAGCCATGCCATCCGACGAGAGCGAAAGCGAACGAGAAGAGAAAGAGGACAGGCAGGTTTCGTGCATGCGGATTCCCAAGAGCAATGGTGACTATTGATCTAGTAAACCCAATGCCAACAACAAACAATCCCCAAGGTTCCGGTATAAACCATTCCCAATTGAAGGTTTATCGTTGGATTTTTTCATGATTCACATGGGGATAGCAGTGGACTACCGTGGAGGTATTGCAGATGAAGTGCGAGATCCGACAAAATTGGCACAGATTAAGGATGAAAATGGATAACGCACAACTCTTGGCGATGGCTCAAACATTCGGATACCATTGGCACTGCTGGCACTCTAACATTTTTTTTTGGTGTTTCAATTTTGGGAGTCAACAAACCAGAGTGACCAACGAGGTTTCCCCAAAAATCCGTTGTCATGACTTGAGTTGTGGTTTCAAAATGTCTCAACGCTTTAACTGATTGCTTTTCAAACCCAAGATGGGCAAATGATACCTACATGTGTATTCCATGATATGTATTGTTTAATTTACTTATCTATCTACTCATTTACTTTCTTATTTACTTATTTAGATATTGACTTAGTTACGTATTCACGTATTTTTGTATTTACGTATTTACATATTTTACTTCTTTACTTTTGTACTTCTTTACTTCTATACTTCTTTACTTATTTGCTTATTTACTAATTTACTTATTTACTTATTCATTTGTTTACCTAGTTACTTCGTACTTTCTTACTTATTTGTTTGTCTTCCATTTTTTCAGTTTTTCCCATGGCTTTATAATTTGTTCATTTACTTGTGCATTTGTCCATTTAACGAATTTAGTATTTAATTTGTTCATTACTTCAAATATTTTTTCATACATCAGTCTATGAAATGTATATGTACACGGAGCACATATATGTATGGTATGGTATGGTATGGTATGCTATGGTATGGTATGGTATGCTATGCTATGGTATGGTATGGTATGGTATGGTATGGTATGGTATATGTCATGTATGTCTGCAATGTATGCAATGTATGCAATGTATGCAATGTATGCAATGTATGCAATGTATGCAATGTATGCAATGTATGCAATGTATGCAATGTATGCAATATATGCAATGTATGTAATATATGTATGTTATGTATGTTATGTATGTTATGTATGAAATGTATGTAATGTATGCAATGTATGCAATGTATGCAATGTATGCAATGTATGCAATGTATGCAATGTATGCAATGTATGTCATGTATGTGATGTATGTGATGTATGTCATGTATGTAATGTATGTAATGTATGTAATGTATGTAATGTATGTAATGTATGTAATGTATGTAATTTATGTAATGTATGCAATGTATGTAATGTATGTATGTTATGTATGTTATGTAATGTATGTTATGCAATTTATGTAATGTAATGTATGTTATGTAATGTATGTTATGTAATGTACGTTATGTAATGTAATGTAATGCAATGCAATGCAATGCAATGCAATGCAATGTAATGTAATGTAATGTAATGTATGTTATGCAATGTATGTAATGTAATGTATGTTATGTAATGTATGTTATGTAATGTATGTTATGTAATGTATGTAATGTAATGTAATGTAATGTAATGCAATGCAATGCAATGCAATGCAATGCAATGTAATGTAATGTAATGTAATGGAATGTATGTAATGTAATGTATGTAATGTATGTAATGTAATGTATGTAATGTAATGTATGTAATGTATGTTATGTAATGTATGTTATGTAATGTATGTTATGTAATGTATGTTATGTAATGTATGTTATGTAATGTATGTTATGTAATGTATGTTATGTAATGGATGTTATGTAATGTATGTTATGTAATGTATGTAATGTAATGTAATGTAATGTAACGTAACGTAACGTAACGTAACGTAATGTAATGTAATGTAATGTATGTATGTATGTATGTATGTATGTACATACATAATACAATAATATGTACGTGTATATATACACATACACCTGTACACCGTGTGTAATATAGATATGTAATTACATACGCTTGCATACATCCTATATGCCTACATCCAATTTTTCATCGCAGGATCGACGAGATCGCCGGGAAAAACGGGAGGAGAAGAGACGTGACAAGGAGACGAGATGGGTCGTCACTGGAGAAGTCAAGGACCTTCCAAAATGCGTAAATATATAGAAGAAACATAGATATACCTCAATGAGATGTAGCTTATTGTCCAGTTTTTAAAAATTGATGGCGTATATAACTATATATCTACATATGTATATTTGTACATGTTCCAGCATGTGCCAGGATGGCGACCGCGAGCGCGGAGGTTGGAAATCAAGAATTTTGTGGGTGAAATGCGAAGCTAAATGGGGGTTTTATTGGAAGCAATTGATATTTACCAGCACAAAATGGGTTTGAACCAGGGAAAAACTTGAATTTACCCAATCAAAATGGGGTTTGAACCATCCAGAAATGGGATTTTCATTTCACCTGCATTCAACCCAAAAAGGATTCAAATTCCACCATCCAGGGGAGGCCTAATGGAAAAAGAAAGTTGATAGAAACATGCGTGACCTAGCCCTTGGTCAGGGGTTGGTAAATGTCCTTTTTTGGAGGATTTCACGATTTCAGACATCAGAAACTTACCAGAGTACCAGGAATTTCAATAGGCCAGCCCCAACTGGTGCATGTTTCTTGCGCATCAACCTTATTGCTGCGTTGTCAACTCCCGTCGTTTGCATTCTTGCAAACACGTGAGCTCATTTGGAAATTCCTTGAGATGCGGGTACCCCGAGTCCAAATCATCTCAAATTATACAAATTTAGCATTGAAACGAATGGTTTTGGAGTTCCCCATTTGAAGGAACTCAACATTTTTCACATGTACTTCGCAATTTTTGGGCACACCAATTTTTTGCAAACCCAACTGAACAGAACCATTGAAGATCTAAGCTGTTTTGCAATCATCTATCCTCTGGTACGTATGGCAATCTATCTTGGCAATGCAGAATGCTTTAGGATGATCCACCTATTGGAGATTGGGCATATCTCGTTGCCAGGATATGTCAATGCCAGCCCCCAATCGCAACCCTTCCTTTGGTTTGGACCGAAATCTAGAATTGCCCCAAAATACCAAACCTGGAAAGGGCCCATGTTGGGGTGAACAGAAACATTTGTGGTAAGGTGGTGAACTCAATACCAAACTATCCCGGATTTTACCAGAAACTGCTAGTCTAAAGCATTCATGGCATTGGGTTTACCACATTAACAAGGTATGGGGTTTCAACCACCATGGAGGTACTGCCGATCAAGTGCATGATCTGATAGAACCAATACATTTAGGGATTGATAGAACTGCAGAATAAAGAAACAAAACATAGAAAATATATGATGAACAGTTATGGGACCATATTTTTACCCACAGCATGGAACTATCCGGTGAAACCAATCTAAAATCATTAGGAAGCGTGGAAAGGACAGAACCCTTCCCGAGTTTCCCAGCTCCTGGAAACTATATTGCATATGACACCCAAAACTTGGTTTGCAAGACGATTTGGAAACGTTGCAGTTAACTGGGTTTCTGCACTTTGCAGACAGCATAATATCAGATCTTGGGGATAGCTCAAGGTCTTGTACCAAAGGCACTAGAAGCATCTTTTCCATTTTGTGCTTCAGAATCACAGATTAAATGGAGGTTTCCTGAAATGGAGGTACTCCTAAATCATCAATTTCAAGGGAGGTTTTCCCTTCTAAACCATCCAGCTATTGGAGTATCATCAGAACCGTCAAATCTGGGTCCCCCAATTCCCTGTGCTCTTGCCAGGCGCTGTGGCTGGGGCCATGCGCCAGTTGACCGGTGCCCTCAGCGCCTCCGTCCGCGACGGCCGCGGCGCGCGCGATGGGCCCTATGACCGGCCGGGGACCAACGGTGCCAATGGGGCGGCGACCGCGCGCGGGGCGCCGGAGATGGGAGCAGATGGGAAAGGCCTGGTGGTGCTTGTTGGTGATGTTATGATGCTTAATTACAGAATGGTAACCAGCTTTTGAAAATCTAGAATTATCTAGTGATTAGAAAAATACTTCGTATGGTTTGGTCCCAAAATGCTGGTGAAAATGCCAAATTCCAATGTTTTTGATTAAAACACACCCGTTGAAATTCGAAATCAATTGGGGTATGCCACACGACAGATCCAGGTGGCTCAGCGAAGCTAAACAGATTGGGATGTGGATCTGGGATGGGGATATTTGACATTTCGGTCCGTCCAAGAAGGGTGTATTTTTAAGGGAAAACGAGGGTGATCAACTATAGGATTCTAGAGGTACATTATTTTCAGACACAGATAAATTTGATGCAGATGTGCTGTGATCTCCACATTTGATCAACAACCAATCTGGTCAGGAGCTGTTCTTGGAGGGGTGGATGTTAGATTTCTGCCTCCTTACCGGGGGCACGGTTGGCAAATCCTCTTAGCCGTTCTTTCAAACCAGCTGCACTTGGAGTGGCATTCCCATTCTAGCTAGAGCAGCCTAACAATCCCTGAACGAAGTAGCCGCTCCAAAACCAATGGTTTAGCTTCCAGGTCGGGGCAGGATGGCCATTCTGCCACCCCCGAAAAAGACCATGGATCGCTCGAGGACTTGTCCCTTTTTGTGCCTCAGCTGCAAGTGACGACAGAGAAACCCAGGTCTGGATGGAAGCAGCCACGGTTTCCCGTTTCACGTTTTTGGACTGGACATTGCACTTGGGACCCTGGCCTAACGAACTTGACGGTGAGAATCCCGGTTCACTCATACAAACACCCCATTTATAGGGGATGTCCATTTGGCATGTTTGGTACTCAGGTACTCATACAAGGGCATTCTCCCTTCTTCACACAATGATGTTGTAACGGGAAAAATGCGGAAACCAATCCACACCAATCTGATGAGGCTCCGTATCTTCCGCAAGATCGGCTGCTGGGCATGACCTGGGGTGAGGGAAGCCGCCGATGAGTGGGGCAAAAAAGTGGGGAAAACCAACATCCAGTGGTTGAGAACTATTTCTCGGGGTGTACCAAATTTTTAGACCAACCCATATAGCCACAACCACCCGTAAGTAGGTTTGAGAAATGGAATTCCGATGGGGTTGTAAGCCGGTGATGACCGGTGGAGGAGCACCTCCTTTTTTGGAGGGGAACAGCGTCATTGTGAGCCATGGAAACATAACCGGTGTTTGTTCCAAACTCTGAAGTATACCCATATAAGAAAAGGCGATGCAACCTATTCACATCAGGTATCAGCACTTTTAGTGGGTTCCCTTGTCCACACGTTTGAAATGGGGTACACATTGCAACCTCAAAATTACTTCAAACATGGAAAACATGATGATCATCCGCTAGAATTATACCACACAAATCGAAAATGAGGTCTTGACAGCTCAAAACTTGGGTATGGCTCAAAATTTTTAACCCTATAGTTGGTTGGTTTATGTTACTTTACCATTAAAAATGACCATTTTTGGTACCATAATTTTGAGCCATAGCCAATTGGGGAACACACAATCTTCAGACCAGCCCTGATGAGCCGTGTCCATCGTCTTAGGTGGACACCATGGGATCGAGGCGGGACGCCTGAGTTTGAAACTGGGGCTCCCAAAAACTCGCAATGTTCATGGGAAACATGGGAAACATGATGTTTTTATCATTGGATTTTATGGTACCCCATTTTTATGCCCGCCACTCTTTTGGGATGATTGTCGGGAACCTCATTTTTGCTGACCCTTACAGTACTTTGTGGCCTTCCACTATTTTCAATGGTTTAACATGATGTCCCGCAGGTGGCTTCGTGGGGGACGGGATTGTTGACCCTCTGCGGGGTTTCTCTGGCGGCTGCAAACGGTGTTTTCAACACTTTTTACATAGACCCTGAAGAAAACCTAGAAACACCCTAGGCAAAACCCTAAATTAACCCTAAAGAAACCCCAAATGAACCCTAAAGAAACCCTAAAGAAACCCTGCAAAAACCATATGAAAGTGTATATAGTGAAGTACCTGGTGGCCGTAGCGCACGTGCTGCGGGCATTTTTACACTCAGCTTTTTCATAGATGGAAAGGATACATTGATGGATTCTGACAGCAAATTTTCAATGAATTTCAAAAAACAAAGCAGCTTCTCTGTGGTTTCGAAGGCAATGGAAACCCATTTTGTGGGGTGAAGTTTTCACCCCATATTGGCATATATTGGCCTCATTTTGCCTTCAAATCCCAATCTCATTGCTGATTCATCTGGGCTCCAGGCTTTTGCCGAGCGTGGGAAGGAGCCCGTGGAGTGCGAACTGCAGGCCCGGCAACCAAGGGATAGCCATAGGTGGGTGAAGTCAACGGGTGTACATACATCTATATGACAATTATATGTATCTATAAGCGCCAAAATACATTATAGTTGGATAATTTTGATACTTCAACGATTTATCAATTCATCATTGGGGTCATCTTTTTTAGGGGCGAAGCAGCGAAGCATTTCTCAGCACCCTACGGTGTTGCCTGGCCGTGGCCAGGTCTACGCTTGGCCTGACGTGACCCTACGAGAGCATGGGACTCATGGGGACTCACCAGCTGGCTGTGGCCACACACTTGCAATGGGGGTCATGGCGGTGGAAACTATGAAATGGACACGCTTCAATGCTTAAACGCACACACACACACAGATAGAAAGATAGAAAGATAGAAAGATAGAAAGATAGAAAGATAGAGGGATAGAAAGATAGAAAGATAGAAAGATAGAGGGATAGAAATATAGAAAGATAGAAAGATAGAGGGATAGAAAAATAGAAAGAAAGAAAGAAGGAAAGAAAGAAAGAAACAAAGACAGATAGATAGATAGATAGATAGATAGATAGATAGATAGATAGATAGATAGATAGATAGATAGATAGATGTATGCATATATATATATACATATTATACATAATACGGATATAAGATATATGTATATACAATCATAATATGGATATTGAATGTATGTATGTATGTATGTATGTATGTATGTATGTATGTATGTATGTATGTATGTATGTATGTATGTATGTATGTATGTATGTATGTATGTATATTGCCCGCAAATATATATATATAATATAGATGGACATAGACATCACGATATAAATAGATATGTGTATATATATATACACAATAAACCTGGATAGATATAGGTAGATAGAAAGAGAGACAGATAGACAGATGGATATGAACTGATTTTTCTGGGAATAGATTCTGACTCCTGAGCCACTATTCTACTATTTGGGTGTGGCCAGAATGGCGAGAGTCAATTGATTTCCAACATCAAATGCAGATTGGTCATTGTTAGCTCCACTTTCAGTCCTGAAATCATGAATTTTCTGCAATGGGTTCCTCTCACGGTCGCGGATGGCCGCCGACTTTGAACCATGGGATGGAATTTTTGAGGTAAACAACATTTGAGACTTTTTTTCATCCCAAATGTGGGTACCCCCAAATCATCCACTTACAAAAGGTTTTTTTTTTAATACTAAACCATCCAGCTCGTGGGGTCCCCCCTATGACTTAGGAAACTGCAGAAACCCCCATAGACCCTGAATCCAGCCAGGCCCAGGCCAGGCACCACGCCCAAGGCTGGCCGACTTGATCAAAGATGTGGCCCCAGAGGCGAGAGATCCGAAAGTTCGCTTGGCCTTCAATCTGATCTACCCAGCAGGGAAGCTCAGGGGTGACCATTGGGTGAAGGGGTGAGTGGTGACCTCAGTATGGCTACATAGCTATATGACTATATGCATACATATGTATACAGTATATCAGTAAATATCAGTATATATCTAGTTTATATTACATGTAGGCCTTATATATCTTGTTGTTAGATATTGGGTGAAAGAATGGCAACGGGCAGAAGTAGACGAGACTTTCGAAACTTCATAGGTCAGAGTCCAAAAAGTTCAACTTTGGTAGTCATTTCTTGTAGGCTCGCCGGCTTCTTACACTATACACTCTTTGGAAACTAAACACAGCACTCGTAAATCAATAGATATCCTTCATTTTGAAATACATTGAAATATTTTTACCTCTAAGCCATCAGGATTGCAGAATAGAACACACATCCTGTCGCCGGAAAACGCTAGGGTGTCAGCAAAGGCGAACCATTCAGATGCGAACCACATTTTTCCAATCAATTGGCCAAATTTTTGACAACAACCACTACATGAAACCCAAGCGCTATTTTCTTTGTGGCTATCATTCAAAGATTGGTTGGAGCAGCACTGATTGAAAGCTGGGAGTCTTTTTTTGTTGCGACTGAAACTCCAGCGATCCACCAAGGACAAGAGCGGCAAAAACGTGAGCACTACTTTGGGCACCGTGACCTGCTCCAAGCGCGGCCAGGACGATGACAAGGAGCGACAGTCTGGAATGGCGGTGTTGGTGTTTTTGTGAGATGAATTTTATGGTGATTTCAATGGGGTTTCACCATCAAACATGGGAACTTTATGGGTATTTCATTGAGATCTCACCATCAAAACTGGGTATCGAAGCATAGAAACTGGAGATTTAAACACCAAAAAGAGGTATTGAATCGTCAAAACACGGGGATTGCGACATCAAAACACGGGAATGTTTACGAATAACGATGGGGGTTCAAGCAGCAAACTGAAGAGATGACATGGGGGTTATATATGGCCATTTGTTGGGCTACTAAGGATTACAAGAGCAACTGTAAGGGATTCAAAGCTGAGGATCATATCCAGTGGTTATTGTATAGAGGTAAAATTGTCAGTAGTTCATCAAGGCACCTGACAGTATGACTATTTAGGAATATCACAGCAGCAGAGAATGTGTGCAACAAGAAAACGGAGGTATGCACCAGCAAATCCGAATGTACTAGCCGACTATGGAGACGAAACCCATAAAAATGGGCAGCTTTAACAACAGAACCCCCACAAACATCTGGATTTGGCTTATATTTTCCTGCATGAATCACTGAATTTTTGCGCATTGCTGTCCACTAGTTGAGCTACTGACAGGCTCTGTCGTCTTCGAAATTCCAAACAGGCCGTGTGTTCTGTGACGCGCCAACAGTTTCCGGGGAGGGATCAATTGATGTGGATGGAATTTCTTCACCCAACTTGGGTTCTCATGGTTACCCTCAGCTTTTAGCAATTCTCGCAAACCGAGTAGCTTCAAGAAAGCAACTATATAAGAACAGTAGAGTAAGTGGAAGCAAGTGTCACAATGATTTGTAGCCAGGCTGTAGACCATCTCCCACTGGCCACGAGCTGTTGCCTTGAATGCTTGAAATTGTGACCCACATGAGTCCATGGGTTTACATCTTTTTCTAGCAACCTCTGCGGTGGTGGAATTGAGACCAGGTGACCAGGTGGTCTTTTGGAAGTGGTGACCCCTTGCACCACGTTTCCGCTGGTGATTTCAAATATGGTTTCGTTTCAACGGTAGTAAATGGGATGATTTTCTGATATTTTCTCCTCAATGCCACTCATATTTCTTGCAGAGGCTTGCCTCAACTACCAAACAGTGCAATGTTTTTGCTGCCCGGAGGTGATTTGTTGGATTTGGCGATCCTCCAATGATCAGGACTGGTGAGTTCACATTGGAGCATGGCCTTCCTGAGATTGAAAAGTGACAATGGGGATTTGACCAACCTAACATTGGGCTTTAACCAGCAGAAATGGTGATTTAGCCAACAACAATTGAGGTTTAACCATCAAGATGGGGATGACATCCTGAAGTTGATTGGACATACCGACATACCTTTAACCCCAACTTTTAATGGTTTATCATCAATTTCCCCATTGAAATTGCCAAGTATTGATGGTAAATCCCAATTTCAGACACACCAATGAGTTAGTCATGATCACAAGGAGCTCATTTTGGCCTATGAGCCCGTCATGGTCATGGCGCGGCGTGACAGACGAACGGACTGCGCAGAAATGAGACGCTGCTGCGCACCGACTTGAAGCATTTTTGTACGGCGCAAACGTGGAGAATTAGCTCCTGTTGTCAGTGTTTTCAGACAAAAAAGGAAATTTCGAGCAAGTTCGGACGTTTTTTTTGCCAATTTGCACCAGTCCCCGGAAAGTATTGGTATATTGTACTAAGTCTCCGTAGATACAGTACCACTCTGTGTTTCTGCACATGTTAAATAATCTGGTTTTAGATAGGGTCACTTAAAAGCGATTGGGTTTGGTTGAACAGATCTAAATAGGACTTTTCGTCGGTCGAATGTGGAATAGAAGAGCTATCTAACCAGGACAAGATCGATATCTACACAATGCATTGCAACTCTACCGACCTAAACGCTCCACATCCAGCATACGGAGGAAGCACTGGAATGTTTTTTTGCAGGCTTCCTACCATGACCATAGTTTCACGACTGCATGAGTTGCGAACTTCAATTTGCCGGTAGCCAAATACATGAAAGAAGGCCACACTTATTTGTGTAGCTGTGACAGAACTTAAATGGCACGATGCATTCGCGCAAGCTTGTCTGGCTCAGAAATTTCTGAATCATTGAGCCACTTTGAGCTATTCACACTTCTACATTTGCCAAAATGTTATGCAAAATGTCTTCTATTTTAAAGAACTTGTTAAGAATGATGTGGTATCTAAGTATTCCATGTGTATTGAAATGGTCTGAGATTTGTTTCGGACTTGCACCCGAGCCATGCAGTGTGGTGGATGCTTCGCATTTTTGTGGCGACCTTTTTCAGGCCCAAAAAACCGTTGCGATGTGATGCGATGTGCAACTTCAGTGTTGCTTGAAAAAATCAGTTTCAATAGGCAGGTAGGCAAGAGAACTTATTTTGCACCCTTATTGATGATCTTGTTTTCATTTGCATTTTGCATGGAGATTCGGCACTGCAGGGCCATGGGCTTGATAAAGACGCACATGCGGCTTGTTAAACATTAATTCAATCAAAAGACTAATGGCGGCAGTCTTTGTTTCAAGTCACGCATATTGCTGAGCCAGACTTTGGAGAACAACCCCCAATTTTCATGCCGAACCATCTAGCTTAGCTGTTCTGCGACTGTGATAAACCCGTATAACAAGGGCGTACTGCAAATGTCTTAAAGATGTTTCGCAGGACCTTTTTTTTGAATGAATAGATCATGATCATAATGATGGATGGATGGATGGATGGATGGATGGATGGATGGATGGATGGATGGATGGATGGATGGATGGATGGATGGATGGATGGATGGATGGATGGA
>BGPT01002464.1:23695-49798 GCA_003297045.1 Symbiodinium sp. clade C Y103 | reverse complement strand
ATGATGATGATGATGATGATAATGATGATTCTGAGTCCCGTTGTCGTTGCAGTTCCGGGCAAAGCCCAGGTATTTGCCGTATATATATATATATATATACAATGTAAAGTCATTTTTGCGCTCCCCGATAGAAGCTGTGCACTAATGTTGGCCAATCCAGGCGAATGGACCTGCAATGGCACTTCGGGATGCTGATCATTTGGGTTTGGCAACCCTGCTTCGGAATGCTCGGATTTTGTGTTGGGCCGGCCCCATTTTTGGGACCGCTGGGCGGTCCCAAAAATGTGACCTTAGAATTGTCTGCGCTATGTTTCGTGCCCATTTTCGGGCCCAGAAAGGGGGCCTTTTTTTGGGGCCGGTAACCATGCCAAAAGTTGTTTGGCTACACGGCTTTTGCTTCGGTTTCAAGTTGCCCCCGCAGGCCGCAACATGAGGTAAGCTTGTGCGACCATACTGTGGCTCTTCTGAATTTTTGCGTGGCACAACCAAAAAACAACGAAATTTGATGTGATACTATCAGGGCCCCAAATCAAGAGACCAGAATATAGATGGTTTTCTGGCGCCAGAAATGGCGCCGCAGCCGCATGACTTGCAGACGCGCAGCAGTTTGCAGCTTTGGCCCGGCGGGTTGTTGCTGCTGTAGTTGTTGGCTCTCGGAGTGGAGACCACNGCAGCCGCATGACTTGCAGACGCGCAGCAGTTTGCAGCTTTGGCCCGGCGGGTTGTTGCTGCTGTAGTTGTTGGCTCTCGGAGTGGAGACCACTAGTAGGTCACAGCTCCCCAACAGACCCAGCCCATCATGATTGAAGCGCATTATCGTACCCAACTGGGGCGGTCCTGAGATGCGTATTTTGGAGAATATTATTTTATTTCCCAGAGACGGATCTCAGGACCGCCCTCAACCTGGTGCTGTTTTGCATTTGCTGCGGTCCTGACCGGTCCTGACCCGTGCCAACCGCAGCGGATTCAAACAGTATACATATCTCGGCTCCTGCCCAATCATGATCTTGGCTCTTCAAACCAGATGCTGCGCAAAATGCAAAGCAAGGTGACCAGGCTAACAAGGAACCATTCGGAATCCAGCCCATCATGAGTGAAGCGCATTATAGTACCCAACTGGGACGGTCCTGCGATGCGTATTTTGGAGAATATTGTGCTAGTTCCCAGAGACGGATCTCAGGACCGCGTCCCCACTTTTCTTCGAGCGTGTCTGTCCATGTCTTTTCTCACACTTCCTGGTGAAGTCCACTATTCTGTCACGCTTATGCTTGACGACTATATGACCAGAGTCAGTAGCTCACGCGCCATCGTGGTTCCGACCTTTTTCTGCGCATTTTCTTTTCCTTCTTTCTCAAGCTTCGTGCGTTGCAGCGCAGCCAACCGCAGCAACGGCGTGGACACAGCAGTCCCAAAAGAGAGCCCGGTTTTTGGCAGGCTTCACGGCCTCGCTCACATGGGCCCTCGTAATATTTATTCATATATATATATATATTATACATATACATATACATATACATATACATATACATATACATACATATATATATATATACTGTCTGACCAATTTTTTCTACCCTTGGGCTAAGTTTGATCATCTCGATCTCGGACTGGGAGGGAAATCCAGATCGTTTTTCATATCTTGGTAAAATTTGGCGCCACAAATTCCCACTATATAGTGTATTTCCTATCTTCCCAAGTTTCTCAGGATGATCTCTGGGAAATTCTCGCATTTCCCACCCAAAAAATCGCAGGCCGTGCGCGCCGACCCCGGCCACCAGCCCGTCTCGGCGAAGAAAATGCCGGAGGCTGGCTTGGAATACCAGGTGTGAAAACCATGAACACCAAACATCCGATCGAATTTCTTTTAGAAACCAATCATGGTCTGGTTGATGGTTTCAACCTATATTCCCGAGAGCGTCTGCGAAGGTTTTTTTGTAAAAAGGGAGCTGCATTATTGCATCTGCATATCTTCACATCTGCATATCTACACATCTGCGCATCTTACATCTGCACATCTTACATCTTCATATCTTGACATCTTACATCTTCATACCTTTACATTTGCATGTCTTCACATCTGCATATTTTCACATCTGCACATCTTGCATCTGCACATCTTACATCTTCATATCTTTACATCTGCATGTCTTCACATCTGCATGTCTTCACATCTTCATAACTTCACATCTTCATATCTTCACATCTGCATATCTTCACATCTGCACTTCTTCACATCTGCATACCTTTCTCTCCTCTCTCTCTTCTCTGTTCTTCTAATTTCTATTTCTTTCTTAAGGCGGGCAGCGCCCGAAAATTTGCGAGATGCAACCCTTTCGCACGAAATGAGGTTCGATCGTCAAAACTGTGGTAAAACTGCAATTTCAAGTTGTCCGCGGCAACCCTTTCGCACGAAATGAGTTTCAATCGTCAAAAACTGTGGTAGAATTGCGATTTTGACGGGTCTCGCGCAACCCTTTCGCATGAAATGAGGTTCGATCGTCAAAAACTGAGGTAAAATTATTTTGACGGGTCTCTCGCAACCCTTTCGCACGAAATGAGGTTCGATCGTCACAAACTGGGGTAAAATTGCGATTTTTTGAGGGGTTACGGGAGTCTACAGCGGGTTCCCATGCATAATGGGACGTTTTGATTTTTGCAGTCATTCACAATTGTTTAAAAAGTAACAAAAACTGATGTAAAAGTTGAGATTTTGAGGAGTCTACAGCGGGTTCCCATGTATAATGGAACGCTTTGGGTCTTGCAATTGTTCGAAAGCGGCAAAAACTGCGGTGACAGTTTTGTGTGTAAAAGCGTTTGTGTAAAAGCGTCTCTGTGTAAAAGCGTCTGTCTGTAAAAGCGTCTCTGTGTAAAAGCGTCTGTGTGTAAAGGTGTTTGTGTGTAAAAGGGTCTGTGCGTAAAAGGTGTCTGTGTGTAAAAGCCTCTGTGTGTAAAAGCGTCTGTGTGTAAAAGCGTCTTTGTGTAAAAGGGTCTGTGCGTAAAGGTGTCTGTGTGTAGAAGGGTCTGTGTGTAAAAGTGTCTGTGTGTAAAAGCTTCTGTGTGTAAGAGGGTCTGTGTGTAAAAGAGTCTGTGTGTAAAAGTGTCTGTGTGTAAAAGCTTCTGTGTGTAAGAGGGTCTGTGTGTAAAAGAGTCTGTGTGTAAAAGTGTCTGTGTGTAGAAGGGTCTGTGTCTAAAAGGGTCTGTGTGTAAAAGTGTCTGTGTGTAAAAGAGTCTGTGTGTAAAAGTGTCTGTGTGTAGAAGGGTCTGTGTCTAAAAGGGTCTGTGTGTAAAAGTGTCTGTGTGTAAAAGCATCTGTGTGTAAAAGGGTCTGTGTGTAAAAGTGTTTGTGTGTAAAAGCGCTTGTGTGTAAAAGCGTTTGTGTGTAAAAGGCTCTGTGCGTGGAAAGGTGTCTGTGTGTAAAAGGTTGGTCTGTGTATAAAAAGGTCTGTGTGTAAAAGCGGCTGTGTGTAAAAGCGTCTGTGTGTAAAAGCGTCTGTGTGTAAAAGCATCTGTGTGTAAGAGTGTTTGTGTGTAAAAGGGTCTGTGTGTAAAAGTGTCTGTGTGTAAAAGCTTCTGTGTGTAAGAGGGTCTGTGTGTAAAAGAGTCTGTGTGTAAAAGTGTCTGTGTGTAGAAGGGTCTGTGTCTAAAAGGGTCTGTGTGTAAAAGTGTCTGTGTGTAAAAGTGTCTGTGTGTAAAAGCGTTTGTTTCTAAAAGTGTCTGTGTGTAAAAGTGTCTGTGTGTAAAAGCGTCTGTGTGTAATAGGGTCTGTGTCTAAAAGGGTCTGTGTCTAAAAGGGTCTGTGTGTAAATGTGTTTGTGTGTAAAAGCGTCTGTGTGTAAAAGTGTTTGTGTGTAAAAGCATCTGTGTGTAAGAGTGTCTGTGTGTAAAAGGGTCTGTGTGTAAAAGTGTTTGTGTGTAAAAAGGGCTTGTGTGTAAGAGGTGTTTGTGTGTAAGAGGTGTTTGTGTGTAAGAGGTGTTTGTGTGTAAAAGCGTCTGTGTGTAAAAGCTTCTGTGTGTAAAAGGTACTTGTGTGTAAAAGCGTCTGTGTGTAAAAGCGTTTGTGTGTAAAAGTATCTGTGTGTAAAAGTGTTTGTGTGTAAAAGCGTCTGTGTGTAATAGGGTCTGCGTGTAAAAGGGTCTGTGTCTAAAAGGGTCTGTGTGTAAAAGTGTTTGTGTGTAAAAGCGTCTGTGTGTAAAAGCGTCTGTGTGAAAAAGCGTGTGCAAGAGTGTCTCTGTGGAAAGGTACTTGTGTCTAAAAGTGTTTGTGTGTAAAAGCGTCTGTATGTAAAAGTGATTGTGTGTAAAAGCATCTGTGTGTAAAGGTGTCTGTGTGTAACAGGGTCTGTGTCTAAAAGGGTCTGTGTGTAAAAGTGTCTGTGTGTAAAAGCGTTTGTGTGTAAAAGGGTCTGCGTGCAAAAACGTCTGTGTGTAAGAGTGTTTGCGTGCAATTTGGTCTGCCGTTGCTCATTGCACCTCCTTTCTTCATAAGTAACAGCTTTCTCACAATATGTCAACAACACGTCGTTTTCTTTGCAGGTTTCACATTCACATCTCATTTCTTTGAGGCATCATCATATATTTCTTCATTTATGCATCATGCTATACGATCTTCATAGTTACACATCTCATTCCGACACCTCTCACTATGCTCTTCTTCGCTCTCGGGCCATCCGTCGTCTAGTTGTTTTTTGAAATTCAATCATATGTTGGATGTTGATCCTGAGTAACAAGCTGGGGATGGCTGGACGGCACGGCCATGTCGGCACTACTGTAAGCACTTCCAGAATCTGTGGGATGGTCATCGATTTTCAGTCCATCATGATCATAAGAGAAGATGTGACAACCAGTGCCGCTGTGGGAACGAAGAAACACCAGTTTTTTTTGAAAGGAAACCTACTGCTCCGTGTACGGAAATAGAGATCAGGTTGAAAATCGCTATGGCAACCTGGCATGATCTTTCACGGTTCCCGACAACCCACAGTGGGTATCTTAATGATTTCCATATGTCTTTCACATTAAGGGGTCATCACCCGGTGACAAGAACCACGGCTACTTTGTCGGGAGATATAGCATTGCTGAGTTGTGGCCTTGATGTGTTTTGTTTATTACCTGCCGCAAGTGAAACTTTTAGTGGGATATCATGGGTTATCACCTATCCATAAGGAGTACCAAACTTTACCAATGGTCTTGCATTTTGACCCACGCCCATTTCACTGGGATTGTTCCAAGGTCAAAACCAAGGTCGGTTTTGATGGGTGTCCAGAGGTGATCGTTGAATGACCCCACCTCATTATAAATTGTGCTTAATGGGTTGTCTCCTCCAAAAATGCTGCAAGATTTGAGGTTTGTGGCCTTACCCAGGTAGTTACCCTTTGGAGAGTCCTGTTGGCTTTTCCGGTGCTATCTCTCCCTTGTTCCGGAGGATGCATGGCAGATCATGGAAACGATGTGGTTGGACTATATCGTCAGCAAGAAGGACAGCAAGATGGTTTACCATGGACTTTAGTGGGGCATGGAAAATCTCCAACAAACTGGCCTCTGTCATCTTCTGTCCTTGCACACGCACACACACACACATCTATCATACTCTATCGCTGCTTGTCAGGAGTCCAATACGGAGTGCCTTGCTGACGCTGCTGACACTTCGCACCACAAGGCCCCCCCGTTCTGTGGATCCTGGGGTTGTACAGGGCACTGAAGGACGACGTCAGTGTGTCTTGGTATCTTGGTTTCGATAGTTTCAGTGGGAAGGTTCCACATCCTGAAGTCTGGCGTGGAGCTACTTGATGTCTTTCGTTTCTTACCTGCCGCAAGTGAAACTTTTAGTGGGATATCATGGGTTATCACCTATCCATAAGGAGTACCAAACTTTACCAATGGTCTTGCATTTTGACCCGCGCCCATTTCACTGGGATTGTTCCACAGCAGCTTGGCTCTGACAGATCGGCTCGGTGTCACCGGTGAAAGCTGGGGGATTGGGTGGTGGTTTTCAAGCAGGGCAAAGATGTATAGCAATCGAAAGGTGTATAGGGAAAGGATGGGCCAGATTTCTGCCCAAACGAGGGGAGAACAACTGCCAAAGTGGGATTAAAACATCAAGGGAAGTAGGGGTTCGAGTCGCAAGAGATGTACTGTTTTTTGTTCATGAAAAGATTTCCATTCCAAAAAGCAAGAATCTTCACTGTCTTCATGTTTCATTACTGCAGGTACCGGTGCCAGACGCCGCTCGGAATGGATGATGATCACACCTCGTGATCACCATGAGATGATTCGTACCCAATGCCTACCTCTCAACAAACGCATGTTGGCCATTTCTACTACCCAACACTTACTCCTCAAAGTCTGCCGATGTGCTTTGTTCCCTTGAAAAGAATTGCCACAGATACCATAGTGAGCACCATTCATGGGATTGTTGATTTACAACGTCGGCCACGTTGAGGAAAGCAACCAATCGGAGACCACGGAGTGCGGGGACCCAGTTTGGACATGGGTCATTCCCCAGTTTGCACATGGGTCATTCCCCATCTGGCCAGTGCCCATTTGCATTTTGAGGCTGCGAGGACTTTTCAAAGAATGCCTGACCGCGCTGCTGCTCAGCTCAAATGTGGGAAGTTTCCATTCCATTTTGTGTGATTGTTTCTTTACCATGAATGGCCGTCATTGTTGAGAACTTCTTGCTCATACAGTGCCTCCACCTGTGTGCCACGATGTTGCAACAATTACTTTGCTTCGAGTGATCCCCACCATGCCACTTTATTTGGCATGTAATGTGATACAGATTTTGACATTCTTGCTGGCACAACTTTCTGGCAGGGAAGAGGAACGAGGACAACTCTGATGAAATCTAGCGACCTTCGGTCTTTAGATTTCATCAGAGTTGTCCTCTCCTCCTCTTCCTCTTCGCATTCTATCTGACATTCTCTCTGGCATATGCCCCTTCATTCTAGCTGGCATTCTATCTGACATTCTTTCTGGCATTGTATCTGATATTCTTTCTGGCATTCTTTCTGGCATTCTATCTGACATTCTATCTGGCATTCTATCTGACATTCTATCTGGCGTTCTTTCTGGCATTCTATCTGGCATTCTATCTGGCATTCTTTCTGGCATTCTATCTGGCATTCTTTCTGGCATTCTGTCTGGCATTCTTTCTGGCGGTCTATGTGGCATTCTATCTGGCATTCTTTCTGGCATTCTGTCTGGCATTCTTTCTGGCAGTCAATCTGGCATGTATACAGGTTGAAATCCGGCAGTGCCCACTGCGATCTGGAGCTCGCGGCTGAGTCCGGCAATGCCCACTGCGATCTGGCAGTCGCGGCTGAAGTCCGGCAGTGCCCACTGCGATCTGGCAGTTGCGGCCGAAGTCCGGCAGTGCCCACTGCGATCTGGCAGTCGCGACTGGGTCCGGCAGTGCCCACTGCAATCTGGCAGTCGCTGGGGCTCGATTGCAGCGCCCACTGCGATCTGTGGCTGGCAGATGAGGTCCGACAGTGCCCACTGCGATCTGGAGCTGGCGAGGAGGAGGCGGGAGGAGAGGAAGAAGGATCCCGAGCAGCTCTGTTAAAATCTAGCAGGCGGGGAAAAACATTGAATGGAATGTTGCGAACTTCTTTGTCATAAAAGGCATGTATTTTGGTGGCACGAATTTTCCACGAAACAAAAAGCATTTCGAGAATTTCGTTTTGATAAAGGGCATCCGTTAAGAAGGGTTCAATGTTGAGAGTTGAGACCTTCTTTGCCACAAAAGGAATCCATTTGTGGGGCAGGATTTTGTCTGCTGAACAAGCAGTTGCAAGTCGAGAATTTCGTTTTGATAAAGGGCATCCCTTAAGAATGATTCAATGTTGAGACCTTTTTTTACATTTCTTCAAGCAGTCAGCTCAATGTGGCAGCTTCTCAGTTTGCAAGGAGGGATGCTGGTGGGGCAGAGCAACGCCTGAAGGTGGGGACAGAGAGTGTCAGTGGCAGATGGTTTCCAGTTATGAAGTGGTTGTACTGTCAGCAACCTTGGTTAGTAGGTCCCCATAAGTCCTCTAGCTGGGTCAACAGGTTTCAACCATGGTGAGTGCTGGGGGTGAACGTTCAAGAAGATCAAGGAGCTAGTGTTGCGGAACGCATTATTTTTTGTCGAATCAAGTTTTGGATTCAGAAAGCACGTGCGCAGCGCTTGACAGAGAGTCGATGTGTGAGACCTCATGGATGCAAGTGAACCATGAGCCACTGTAAATTGCTTGGCAGACAAGACTACGGTAACGTCAGGCAACCTGCAGATTTGATTTGATGTCTGGGTTTCTGTTCACCTTGGAGGCAGTCAGTGATGGGGATGGCACTGATTTTTGTTCATGAAAAGATCTCCACTCCAAACAGCAAGAATCTTCACTGTCTTCATGTTTCATTACTGCAGGTACCGGTGCCAGACGCCGCTCGGAATGGATGATGATCACACCTCGTGATCACCATGAGAAACCTCTCAACGAACGCATGTTGGCCACTTCTACTATACCCAACACATACTCTTCAAAGTCTGCAGATTTGCTTTGTTCCCTTGAAAAGAATTGCCACAGATACCATAGTGAGCAGCATAGTGATGGGGATGGCACCGTGGATCGGACCCATGACGAAACTTTGAGTCACCTGGCAACGATTCTTTGGCTTGGTGGATTGGTTGAAACACAAAATCCATAAACCTGGAACTTTTAGGGTTAAGATACAGCAACTGTTCTTATAAAGACGTGACGTACCCAGAAGTGAAATAACAAAGACCATCACAGCAAAATCGCATGACAACATCGTTTCCTTTTGTGAAACATGCGCCAGGCATATATATTACAGGATCACATTACAGATTACAGGCATTTTCTTTGCAGACTAACTGTATTTGAAAAAATACCGAAAGGGTGCAATAGGCTCAGTAGGTATGATATTGATATCTTTCATACAGTGCGCATGATATCCCACCCCAAAGATGGCGCATCGCCTTTTGGACAGCCGCGGATGACAGGTTTGCCACCATGTCAAATAGATGACCTCAGTATACCGGAGGTGTGGATGTTCAAACCGTTTGATTTCAGCAGCTGGTCATTTTTCTTGAAACTGGTTCCTTTACAAGGCATTTTGTACACACTTTTGGTTCTCAAACCTTGGGCAGCCCTAATAGTGTCAAAGTTGAATTGAATATGCGTAAGAAGATGCATCCATTGTAGCCCGGGTTTCTAGCTGCTGGAATGTACTGGAAATCAAAGTGAAATATCTCACTACCAGTAGCAATCATTTTTTTGGGGTCAAAAATGAACAGGGGTCCTGTGAACTCCAGCTGGAGGACTCCATGAAGCCCACGGAGGAACCGGCTGGAACAGATGGCCACCCTGCGCAAAGGTTGATTTTGGCTGGAGAATCATTTAGATACTCAGACATATTACATCAGGTTGCAGGAGATGAATACACAGATTTCACAGGTTTGCACAGGTGCATTGTTGACCCATTGCATCAATATCAAGTGCTGGGGAGGGCCATGGATGTGGGTAAAAGAGCCGCTCGAAACTGTCGCATTTTCGGCGGCAGAATTCGGGGCCGTCTACGCCGTGCCGTGGATGGAATTGTTGACACAGAGGTGTCACATTTTGCAAGGTGATCCTGTGCCATGGTGCGCAATGGATCATTCAGTTGGTTTGAAGAAAATTTGCTGGGAAATGCGTGCTTTTGTTATCTTTTGTTTCTAAATAGATCTGGGAATGACAGGGAAAATCAAACAGTCAGCTCAAGGCCACAGACAAAGGATCCCAGCGCCACTTGAGAACACAACGTTGTGTGCACTTTGCTGATTGTGCACACAGTGTGACTACACCGAAACAGCTGACACAAAAGCGTCGGCAAAAAACCAGTGCCGGTTCGGCGGCAAAAATAGAGCATTGAAGCGCTTTGTCTACATGGTTTTGTCCAAAAACTTGGGCATTCAACTCCAGCGAATGGGGAACACGATGTTCTAAACCATTGGATTCCGTTTTTTTCCCCACATTTCTGTATGCAAAGCTGAATGTCGCTGACCCATCTAATGCATTTGCTTTGGATTGCATTCTTTGCTGTGATGATCGCAACCGCTGCAGTTTGTTGTTTGCAGTTGGTCACCCTTGAGATGATTTGCCAGTTGAACATTTTGGTTTTTGAATACGTGGGTGGACGAAATGTCGATCACAAATTTCTCCGCATTTTGTCATCGATTAATTGATTTCATGTATTTGACAAGAGTTGCCAGCGATCAATGTTGCCATGCCCCCATGGCGTGTATCGATAGACCGATGTTTCGGCCCGGAAGAGCATGAAACTCAGAACCAGTGGTGGCATGGTGCTAAGGATCAGGTGCATTTGATCTTTCACCTCTGTGTGTTTGTTTCCATCATGGTTTGTCATCGCACGTCAGCAGCTGGCTGTAAATTCTTAGGACCATGTTTCCAAAGACGATAGGTAAAATTTGTTCAACAAACTGTATTTTCAAAAACAATGGGCAAACTATGTGTTTTATGTCGCGACCTGAAAATAGTGGTAAATGTAACGATTCCTGCATTTCTTGGGGGTTGTCACACACTGTCACTGGTTGGCCAAGGCATTTGCTATCACCACCGCTTCGCTGCCCTGTCCATGACAATTCCCCGCTTTCGCCACCTTCGGAAGCATCCGTGGCTTTGTTTGTGCGCGAAACATGTCTTGGGGCCGGGGAAAATGGGTGATTTATCCCAAAGAAGAGATATGTAGCCGTCAAAAATTGAGACTTTAATCAACTGAAATGGGGATTTATCCCGCAAATCGTGGAGATATTGACCAACTATTGACGCAAATCGTGGAGATATCACCCCAAGAAAAATGGATATGAACATATATTAACATATAACATATATCAACCAACAAGATGATGATGGAACATGGGATTCTGCGGCACTGCACCCAACCATGACCAGAACAATCCCGAAATCAAACGGCTGAACCGTAAACCTTTTGATGCCAAATTTGGATATATCATTTGTTTGTATTTCTCCAAGCAGGACGGCATTTGAGTTTAGGATTTGCAATGGCTGGATGTGTCGATGGGACACAGGAGTCTTGGTTGGTTATGGATCTCTATTTTTGGTGTATCTTCAGTGGCAATTTCAGGTGCCAGAATTGGAGGTACCTACCGCAGGCTATGCCCTGAAGATATGATTTTACGTGGTACAGTACAGTACCTTTATTTTAGGGCCTTGAAATTCCCATTGATATCTCCAGATCTCTTCTGTATTCCCCTTGTGAATGGGACATCTCATTGCCCGGAACCACAGACAGAGTCGTCAGGATGAAATATGTGACGAACGCGAGCAGCTGCAGAGTGGAGCAGTGGAGCAGTGAACTCAGAGGTGTCAAAAATTGGGGCCAGTTGGACAAAAAAATTAGGGATAACTGGGAATATTCTAGAAGATCTAATATCAATATCACCAAGAAGGTTCATAAGATGAAAGATGCGTGGAAGAGATTGCTGCGATCAAGAGATGAAGTACCGAACCAATAAACATGGGAATTTGACCAACAACAACTGGGTACCTCCCAAGAAAATGGATAGCTCAAACATCTTCAAACTCAGGATGGCTTCCCTGAAAAGAGGAGGATTTTGGTTGTCACAAATTTGCACGCCCCAAAATTTGGGAGCGACCAACATGGTGAATCGCGGTGGAAACAATGGCTGGGGCAAAATTGCCACGTTTGGTTATCTTTCCTGCGCGAAAATTTGCCAATTTTCTGGGACGCAGGGTCTTCCAAGGCAGCCAGTCCATACGCCGCTAAGGCCTGAACTGCACGCAGCAGTCTGGCTGGGAGATGTCGAAACCGTGCAGGCCATGTTGGAGCGTCGCGCTGAAGCTTGGAAATTGAGCAGTGAGCGTGAACATGGGTTTGAAAAGGGGGCGGATTAAGACACCCAAATGGCAATTTTTTATGGGGAAAATGATGACAAACCCATGAGGGACATCGCGGAGAAGATGAAATGGGACACAAGAGGGACGAATCCGAAGATGAAAGTGAGTCAAAGTTGTGATCCACCAGGTGAAACAGAGAGAACCACACACCAGTCGTTTCCTGTATAGTTGCGCATAGTCTGGAAATGCGTCCTCCAGACTGTGTGGCTTCAACCATTGGACTGATCTTTGGGCTTGAGATTCACACGTCAAAAGTCAGCTTAGGATGTGAACGCTGAAGATGTCCACGGAGTTCCTGCTCAGCATTCCCTACTCTTCATCATTTTGTCGTCAAGTTTTTTGTTGGTTGTTATATGTGTGTAAGCTTGAAGATATAGTTGGAAGCTGTTGTGCTTATGTGAACAGACATATGACATCCTTTTTTGGTCCTTGTTCTGCATCCAAACCCTTCCGCGCCAAAGATTCGGACGCCTTCAGGTCAGTCCGCTGATGCTGGCAGTTGAGCTAATGCCGCGTTCACAGGAGTATTCCCATATGGTGGCTTGCTTGCTGAGCCAAGGTAGCTCGTCCGACGTCGTGAGACTTTTGAGGATTTGAAGCGCCCCGTTTTGGAGGTAAAAAAAGCGGAGGATCCTATTTGATAACCCATGTCTTTTGACCTTCAATGGGGGGTGGATGGTAACCATCCAGATTGGTCCACAGCTTAGACTTGGTTTTTCTTTGCGCAGGTGCACAGCCACGGCGGCGCTCGAGTGCTGGCTGGTCCCCTTTAGATGAGGCCTCACTGGTCAGTGTCGAATGCGAGTCGTGTCCAGATGAAAGCGTCAGGTCATCGGTTCAAAAAAACACAGACACCGGGACACAGGCTGGTTGCATCCATTGGAAATCGATTGGCTCAAGAGGTTTGACCAACAGTTTTTCATATTTTCCAATATTTGGCCAACATCAAGTGGTCAAAAACTGGCCATTGGTCCCAACACAACTACCAGTTTTGACTCAAAAAAACCATGGTTGAGGCCGTGAGTCGTGCCGATGTCCAGCTGGTGCGGACCTTGTTTGATGCGGCTCAGAAGGCCGAGTCAACGGGGGTTGGCACAAAGAAATCACAGGTTGGCAGCTGGCAGGTGATTTTTAGGATCTGTTTACATAGCACATGTCCCGGAAATGTCCAAGTCTTGGCATGTTTCCATCACATTTTCCAGCATAAATTCCATCATCAAAACCATAGTTTTTCCAAGTTGTGGCATTTCTGTTAGTGAAAAAGATCCGAAAACTCTGGCAGGACCTTCGAAGGAGATGGGATGTACGCTTGTCCTCCATCGCCAAGTCCTTGCAGTTGCTCCCGGACTTTGAGTGCCTCGGCCTGAAAACGAGGTCAGGGAATGGAAAGCAAAGTGGGATCTGCCTCGCCTTTTGGGCTAAGCTGAAGCAGTTTCCATCGCTCTGATTTGTTAATATTAATATTTGTTCATATTAATATTGCATGATTACATAAATCATAAAACAATATTTTGGATACATATAATTTAGTACGGGAGATGTTGCTCTGTAGATCGATACATTATGATACATACATACATACATACATACGTACGTACGTACGTACATACCTACATACATACATACATACATACATACATACATACATACATACATACCTACATACCTACATACCTACATACCTACATACCTACATACCTACATACCTACATACCTACATACCTACATACCTACATACCTACATACATACCTACGTACATACCTACGTACATACACACACATATCAGATGGATAGATAGATAGATAGATAGATAGATAGATAGATAGATAGATAGATAGATAGATAGGTAGATAGATAGATAGACAGATAGATAGGATAGGATAGGATAGGATAGGATAGGATAGGATAGGATAAGAAAGGATAAGAAAGAAAGAAAGAAAGGAAAAAAAAAGAAAGAAAGAAAGAAAAAGGAAAGAAATAAAGAAATAAAGAAAGAAATAAAGAAAAAAGAAAGAAATCAAGAAAGAAAAACAAGGCAAGAAAAGGCAAGAAAGAAAGAAAGAAAGAAAGAAAGAAAGAAAGAAAGAAAGAAAGAAAGAAAGAAAGAAAGAAAGAAAGAAAGAAAGAAAGAAAGAAAGAAAGAAAGAAAGAAAGAAAGAAAGAAAGAAAGAAAGAAAGAAAGAAAGAAAGAAGGCAAGAAAGAAAACCAAGGCAAGAAAGAAAGAACAAAGGCAAGAAAGAAAGAAAAAGGCAAGAAAGAAAGAAATAAAGAAAGAAAGAAAGAAAGAAAGAAAAGAAAAGAAAGAAAGAAAGAAAGAAAGAAAGAAAGAAAGAAAGAAAGAAAGAAATAAAGAAAGAAAGGAAGAAAGGAAGGAAGGAAGGAAGGAAGGAAGAAAGAAATAAAGATAGATAGATGCCATATTCCCTTTACCCAACGTAATTTTTCATTTTGGGAGTCCAGCCACAATTTAAAAGGCGAAGAACCATTTCAGCTTGTACATTCGAAATACATAGACATTTGTTGGAGGTGGTGGTACCATAACATCCTTGCAGTCATGTTCAACTCCATGAGTTGCTAGCTGAGTTTGGAGGTAGAAATCTGAAGAATGAGTTCTTGAAGTCCAAGGATTCTTGGGAACACCAGTGGGAGGAGCTTTAGAATTTTTCAATCACTTTTCGAAGTCCTTTGCTGAAGGTGTCGCATTCGCTGGGAATTTGAGTCTCCGGTGATTCCGTGGCTGAGCAAAATCGCTCCTTCCGATGTGATCCTCGTGCGTTCCTGGGCGTCAGCTAAGGTTTCTTTTTTAAACAAGGTTTCAAAGGCCCTGCAATGTGGGGCCCCCCCACTTAGAAGCTTGGTTCATGACCCGATTAACATCAGGTAGCTATAGAGATAAGTATCGTAAACTATAGTTATCGGAGTTATAAACCAACTTAGCTATGATTTTGGTTCCAAATCATCCCATTTGATTCGGCAAATTTTGACCCATTGCCACCGATTGCCGCCCGAGGCAAGCGAGGCAGTTGCCTCCGTTTGGACTCCACATTGGCTTCATGGAAGAGAAGCTTGCAGAGTGTTCATCATGGGTTTCCCATATTTCCACTCGACTTTTTCCACAGTCTTTTCCCACCAACATCATCAATGGATTGGTCTAAGGGACAATTTACCGAAAACTCCAATATTTCGTGGGAAAATGCATGGTTTCCTGTAGATTTCCCCTTAAACCAATTCATTGACTTTGGTATTGTTGAAGTTCCCGACAGGGTGCGAAGAAGACTCTGAGCAGGATAAAAAACACTTGAACATTTTCAAACAGCTTGGCGTTGGTGGATGATGTCTTTAGTAGGTTAGATCCTACCCTTAGTATCTTGGGATTTTCATGAACTTTTTCACAATCCATCAACTGGGAATACCCATTCATCAACTATCACTAAGCAAATTTTTCGATAGGTTTATGACGCTGTTCATCTGCTTTGAAACTTTAAAAGAGAGTACATGACAGAAAACGTGTTAGGTCGCTTGTGATGGGCCACTGCGTGCTAAACCAACTTGATTGAATGGTCCCACTGGGCTTTCAATGCTGCTCCAAGGATTCAGGTTTAGCAAAAGGCGGAACCTGACCACCTTGTTTCTGGGAGAGATGCTTGGATAGCATTTGTTGCTGAGAACACTTGACATTTTGAGCACTCAGCAGCTGGACACGGTGGAGCGGACGTGAAAGTTGAGCACTGTTGAAAAAGAAAGTGATAGATCTACAAATAAGCTACACCGAAAATCAATTGGTTACTCATCGTTTCCCTCTTAAACTAGTCAGTTTGGGAGGTATACCTTAGCTCATTTCGAAAAGTCGCTGCCAAAAATATGTTGAAACTGAACGAGCCAGGCGTACGACCAAACGCACGACCGAACGTGCAATCGAACGACCAAAGCGTACGACTGAACGTGCGACCGAACGCCCAAAGCGTACGACCGAACGACCAAAGCGTACGACCGAACGACCAAAGCGCACGACCGAACGACCAAAAGCACGGGACCGAACGACCAAGAGAATATATGCCTTCAGGTACTGAGGGCTCGACCTGGAGACCACATTGCAAAGGGTCTAGAACGGTTAGTCGGATCATTCAGGCCCCTCCACCTTGACCATATTAGACCCCTTGGCTTTCTATGCATATCACTGTACTTCTGGAAATCATATATTTGTATGTAGTTGTGGATTATGTAGATTTAATTTGTGCATGTATTAGTGGTGCTGACTGCGTTGAGCTCATTTAGCCAGAAATTATCAATGAGAGCCTGGATGGGGTGCACCTTCCCACTAGCTTACAACTTTTTGGACCCGCATTCAACCGACGTTTGGATGATGTGTGCTTGCGCATAGTGGTAGCAAAATGGAAGCACACTGTACTCCCAAAATGGACGCGCACAGTGCTCCCAAAATGGAAGCGCAAACTTGAAGATTCAACATGTTCTTTGAAGATCTTGTCAAGAGTATTCACACTTGAGCCCCACAGCAACATATGATATTGACAATTGACATAAAGTTTCAGAGACCCCAATCTTCTCAAGAAAATGTGCGACACTGTCACCGCAAGTTGAAAAGATATCAGGAGAACGGTTTGAAAATAAGTTTTCAATATGTTCATTTTCATTTTGCCCTTTCGAAACCGGGGAAGCAGGGTGGGCACGGCTGGAGGCAACGCTCGGAGCTATTTGTTGACCAGCTGGACGCCGAGCCGTGGGTCTTCCATGATTTGGGCGCTGTGGGGATTCTTGGGTTGCACTGGTTGCACATTGTGGTGCAAGACTAACCCCAATGATCCTTACACCATTGCGTGAGGCAAGGCCTAGTGGACGCAGACATGTGTCGTGCATGAAAGAGGCGCCAACAGGGAACGTGAAGGAAACCACTGTACCAGAGCCCGGATTTTTGCATTGATTTGCATTTTGAGCAGGTCTTCGTGCAAGCCGCTTGTTCCCGAGCCCAAGCTTCCGTGGAAACAATTCTGTTTATTTTGATGCTCAGAGAAACAGATTGACCCTAAAGCGAGTCGTAATTGCACCACCGTTGCGGGTTTGAAATATATATATATATATCATGGCAGAACTTCTTGAGATGCTTGGCAGCTCTTGCTCATGTCACAACATGAGATAGTGCACTTACAAGTATATACATTACTCACATGTATATGTATATATATATATGTATAATCATGAAAACAAATGTCTGACTATAAAATATATAGATTTACATATATACACATCACACCGCAAATATCAACATTCATATTTGTAGTCAAAGTATATGCACACATGTTTTATCCGTAAATGAAAGACCCTAAGCAAACCTTAAGCAAATTCTAAATAGACCCTAAACCAACCTTGAAGAATGACCTCAGACCAACACTTTGGACTTACCCTAAACCAACCCTAAATAAACCCTAAACCATCGAGACATCACTGAAAGCAATTGAAACAGCACAGGCCTAAAGAAACCCTAAACCAACCCTAAATAAATCCTAAACCAAGAACAGTATGATAAGATCCAATGAGAGTATTTGCACCCAACACTGTTGTGTCTCAACCTGCGTTCGACACGTACAGTACACAAGGGGCAAGTTCTGCATTCTATATACATTCAGTACTAAATTCAACCTACAGCATTACATGTGAGAACTGCTATGGTCCTTTGCTTTGGGGGGAGGCGCAGCGCCCTCTGCCCCCAATCCCCCCCTCCCGCTTTTTTTATTTATTTTATCCCCCCCTCCCGCTTTTTTATTTAAATCCAAGTTTGCACACTTGCCAATACACTACTCTTCAGTTATATGAATATATAGAGAAATAGATGTATTATGATATATGCTGCAAATACATATACCAGTAGTACCGCACAAGGCGGTGGCGGAATTTTCAAAAATAGGAAACCTATAGGAGAGGTTCGTTGCTGTGACTGATGGATGGCAGAGCGAACCCACTGATGGACCGACAAGTGGTTGGAGACAGCGCAGTGTAGTTGTGGTTGTTGTAGTTGTGGTGGTAGTTGTAGTTGTAATGTAGTTGTAGTTGTAGTTGTGATGCAGTTGTAGTTGTAGTTGTATTTGTAGTGCAGTGCAGTGTAGTGTAGTGTAGTTGTAATGGTTAGTGTGGTTGTAGTTGTAGTTGTTGTAGTTGTAGTTGTAGTTGTAGTTGTTGTAGTTGTTGTAATGGTAGTGGTAGCTGTAGTCGTAGTGGTAGTTGTAGTTGTAGTTGCAATGCAGTACAGTGTAGTGTAGTGTAGTTGTAGTGGTTAGTGTGGTTGTAGCTGTTGTAGTTGTAGCTGTAGTTGTTGTAGTTGTAGCTGTAGTTGTTTTAGTTGTAGTTGTAGCTGTCATGCAGTTGAAGTTGTAGTTGTAGTTGTTGTAGTTGTAGTTGTAGCTGTTGTAGTGGTTGTTGTGGTTGTAGTTGTAGTTGTAGTTGTAGTTGTTGTTGTGGTTGTGGTTGTAATTGTACTTGTGCTTGTACTTGTAGTTGTGGTGTAGTCCCATCCAAATTTCAAAAACCGACTTGAAACCTTCAATTTTTAACACTTTTGACTTGGGAATGTGCTTCGCGCCACAACAGCGTGCACGTTTTCGACATCGAATCGTCATCGAATCGTCAAAAAGTGGTCCGAACCTGACACTTTTTAATACTTTTCACTTCCAAATGTGCTTCGCGCCAGTGCCGTGCACTTTTTCCACATCTCAACTTCCAAAGCGCTCTGAACCCCACAGTTTTTAACACTTTTTAGGTCCAAATGTGCTTCGCGCCACATCCCCGTGCACTTTTTCCACATCTCCACTTTCAAAAGTGGTCCGAGGCTGAGGTGTTTTAACACTGTTTACTTCCACATGTACTTCGCGCCACAACGGCGTGCAATTTTTGATCTCTCATCTGCCGAGATGTCTCCGCACCCGCCGCTTTCCTCCGGAGCCACAAAACATTGGAAAAAACACAGTGTTTCGCGACTTTCCTACCTTCTCGTGCACCTGCATCTGTTCTCTTCTGACTTTCTCATCTTCTGACTGTCTCCATCTTCTGACCTCCTTCATGGCTGTGCTTTTGCATCTGTCCATATTGTCGGACGGTGTAGCATCTAAACTTCCTTCGATGCTACACACATTTTGTATACATATATATATATACACACATATATACATATATATGTATGTATGTATATTTACATGGATTTATACATAGTGATTTATTTGCATGCATTGTATCCCTAAATAGACTTTTTTCCATCCCCAAACAAATTTTGAAGAGACCCTACGCCAACCCGAAATAAACCTGAAACCAGCCCCAAACAGACCCTAAACCAACACTAAACGAACCCTAAACCGTCGAAGCATCGATGAGAACCGTGAACAAATCCATGAACACCATTGACAAAAATCGCCAAAAACCATGAACGAATCGATGAAAACCATTGAAAAATCGATAAAACTTGATAAACACCATGGAAAAAACATGGAACCATGGAAAATCGCTAAAAACAATGGGAACATTGATAAATACCATCCTGCTGCTACTAGTGCCACTGTTAACTTTCTACTCTTCTATTATTGCGTTTCTTTTTGCAGTTACTGCAAACGCAAAAGCACGTATCAAAAAAAATAAGCCCATCAAAAACAAATTAACGCAACTTTATGATCATGTCGGGCGAGGGCCCACTTAGTGCACAAGTGTGTTTTTATCTGCGCAGGCCATGATATATGAGTTTAATTTTTTGATGATTTTATTCATTTTTGATCAGAAAACAAGATTTTTTTTACTTTTAGGTTTTATGTGATCGCTTGCTCATTCTTTCAGGGCCTTTGCTGCCAAAGATGGCTCCTTCCCCTTGCCGAGCACCAGCTTCAGGCTTTTCACCACACTGAATATTTGGGCTGAGGCCTGCGGTCGTGCCGGCGTAAGGTGACGCCCCCATGTCTTAGAAGTTGGTTTACAAGGCGAGCTAAATAACATTATGTAATAGAATAATTTACAGAGCTATGATAAACCAGCTTGGCGCCGGTTCAGAAAGAGATTGCGCACTGGTGGGCAGGATGCTATCCGAAAATGCGAGGGCGGCCACCCGTCAGCCACTCAGAGAAACTACTGACGGTTCTTCCAGAGATTTTTGTGCATCTTGCTTTGATCCGGCGACTGGATGTGTTCCAGGCCACCGGGAAGCCCATGTGCCGATTTAGGCATCTTGAGCCTGCGCAGGGGATGAGGAGATGGGTGAAGGGGCCGATGGTAAAACGAGTCCCTTTCCCATTATTCTATGGTCATGCGGGAGTATCCTTTCGGACATTCATTTGATCCCCATAGACAAGCCTATTTTGATCCTTGAGGTATTGACGAGGCTAGTTTGTGGCTGACTTTTTCACTTTGACCCGCATCTAAATCAAAATCGCAGCGGGGTTGTTTTTTCCCCACTTGTCAGGTGAGGGTTGTTAGATTTTATCACAGCTGCCCGCTTCCTCCTCCTCCTCCTCCTCCTCCTTCTCCTCCTCCTCCTCGCCAGCTCCAGATCGCAGTGGGCACTGCCGGACTTCAGCCGCGACTGCCAGATCGCAGTGGGCACCGCCGGCCTTCAGCCGCGACGGCCAGATCGCAGTGGGCACTGCCGGACTTCAGCCGCGACTGCCAGATCGCAATGGGGCACCGCCGGATTTCAGCCGCGACTGCCAGATTGCCGTGGGCACCGCTGGACGCCAGCTGCGTCTGCCAGATCGCAGTGGGCACTGGGACTGCAGCCGCGACTGCCAGATCGCAGTGGGCACCGCCGGACTGCAGCCGCGACTGCCAGATCGCAGTGTGCACCGCCGGACTGCAGCCGCAACTGCCAGATCGCAGTGGGCACTGCCGGACTTCAGCTGCAACTGCCAGATCGCAGTGGGCACTGCTGGGCTTCAACCCGTATACATGCCAGATAGAATGCCAGACTAGATGTTAGATAGAATTTCAGATAGAATGCCAGAAAGACTGTCAAAGGATATGCCGGATAGAATGCCAGAAAGAATGTCAGAAGACACGCCAGATAGCATACCAGAAAGAATGGCAGAAGATATGCCAGATAGAATGCCAGAAAGAATGTCAAGAGATATGCCAGATAGAATGCCAGAAAGAATGTCAGAAGATATGCCAGATAGAATGCCAGAAAGAATGTCAGAAGATATGCCAGATAGAATGCCTGAACACATGCCATCAAGATTGCCAGATAGAATGCCAAAACATATACCATCAAGATTGCCAAATAGAATGTCGGAAAATATACCAAATAGAGTGTCAGATAGAACGCCGGATACAACAGCAAGGAGGAGGAAGAGGAGGGCTGGCGCGATCTATACTGATGCCAATCTCGTATTTGTCATGTCGACAGTGAAATTTTTGAGTACGACCAGCCAGCCACACAAAACACTGAGCAAAGGATGTGTGTTTGCTCAGCATATTTCTTCATTGTCAAAATGTGAAAACCCACAGGTTCGGTGAATTGAGCTTCGCCCGACATGTTGAAAACCTTGGAATTTCCCATTTCCCACCGGTTGGTTGGTAGAGGGATAACTCAAAGCCTCAAGGAGCATCCGGTCCGGCGTCTACGAAAGCTGGCGCCAAGCCGGACGGCTTAGCAGAACCAAACCGCTGGGCGTGGTTTTGATCAACGGGTTCAAACACAGGATCTAGTCAGGACTAGGGAGCGAAACAAAAGATTCGACACCACTGTAGGTTTCGTAGCAAAATTACAGTTTTCATAAACAAAACTTGGGGTGTTTGCTTCTATCAATAAAATTGGAAGGCACAAGAATTTGCATCTGGGGATGGAGCAGGATTGCACTCCCTAGTCGGTCCCTGGTCCTTTTTCTGAGGCGTGCCAGGGCGCGGCATTGTCCGAATAAGAACCATGCAGGAGACGCAAGAATCTTCGGAAGAGGCGCCGGGATAGCAAAATTGTTTGAACGGGGGTGGGACATTTTAATCCTTATGTATAAATAGGCAGGGCCAAGGGTTTGCCCAGAACGGATGGGTTATGTCTCGAGGAAGCGCTGCGCAGGCTGTATACCCCCATAAGATCATTATCCCATGGTATCCCATTAGGTTTTGGTATCCCCACAAAAATTGCGCAACCGGTTGGGATATCCCCATTTATAGCCATTGGGCCTTTACGTAGTACCACAAGCATTCTGTGTAAATATTTACATATCCATACATATCCCACTATTAGTCGTCATTATTTAGTATAGTCCTTGTATAGCCATGACATAGCCATGATGCATACATTTTATAGTTCTCAGATAGCCAGTACATATATGGTCATTATATGCTATATGAAGACTGGACATGTGGTCAGTATAGATGATATTATGGTCACATATCCATATTATATAGCCATACAATGGCTATATTAACACATATGTAGTTGCCATATCACCTGTTTCCAAAAAGCTATTGCAGTTAATTACAATTGCAATTGCTATAGTTTCCTTGCATCTGTTTTTTTCAGGGAAACTGAAGCAAACTGGACATATTCCATTCCACCCCCACCGCCGAGAGGAGGATACTGTGGACAGGCCACAGTGCGGGGTGGTGGTTTAAAGACAGAGAAATCCCACGAATTTTGCGATAATTTGACCTTTTTCTATCTTCTTTGGGGGCATTACATATCTATATTTATGAATCCAATATATCTATAAATAAATAAAAAAAATATATATATATATACAGCATATGTATTAATATATGTGTCTATCAGTAAATCATCATGTTTGCAATATTTGGGGATGAACATCCACAACTACAAACTATTTTACTGTGAATTACAGGGTGCTCTGTTACAAGACGTCATTTTTGCTTCAGTGGTTTTGCCCAAAATGGTGGCTAGACCAAAAGTAGGCCATTCTTATGTCAAACATTATGATTCAACGGTGGATTTTGGGGTTCGTAGCCAATTTTTCAGACAAACCCGCCCAAGTTGACAAACAATCATCAAGGTACAGTTCCAAGATGTTCTAAGGGAGATTACGGTTCAGTTCCGCGCTGGTTGTCATGAATTACCCATAATAGATGACCTCAGTATACCGGAGGTGTGGATGTTCAAACCGATTGATTTCAGCAGCTGGTCATTTTTTTCAGACAGGCTTTTTGCAAGCGCTGAAACTATCAATTGTTTGTAGATGTTATATATTCGTTGTTTTTTGTTGCGAATATATTACATTCTCTGAAGTAGTATTCTGGTTTTTGTTGTCCATGCACAAGCCTTTTCTACTGGAAATACAGCTTCAATTGGTTGAAACCAAACCAAAAAAGACAAAAAACTAAAAAACACAAAAAAACAAAACAAACAAAAAAAGCAACAAAAACAAAAAAAACAAAAACACCAATGTTTTCCAGACTAGTCTGAGCATGGCTAGATCCAACTAGACCCCAAAACATTGTGTTTTTTTTGTTTTTTTTTGGTTTCTTTGTTTTTTCCCCACCTGCCAGGTGAGGGTCACTAGATTTTATAAGAGCGGCCTCTCCGCCTCTGCACTTCCTCCGCCTCGCCTCAGCAGCTCCAGATTGCAGTGGGCACTGCCGGACTTCATCTTCCAGCTCCAGCTCTCAGTGGGCACTGCCGGACTTCATCTGCCAGCTCCAGATCCCAGTGGGCACTGCCGGGCTTCATCTGCCAGCTTCCGTTTCAACTCTTCCTTTCTATTTGTTGCGTCTGCGCCTTCGTTTCAACTCTTCTGTCTTGTTCGTTTAGCTCTTCCTTTCCTTTGACCTCGTCCATTTACGTCCATCCTTTCGTTTCAACTCTTCCCTGCTATTCGTTATTTCTTTCCTTTCGTTTCAAGTCTCACATCATGTTTCGCAGAAAACTTGAAAAAATGCAATTCGCGAGAAAAGCACATTTTTTAAGTTTTCAAGGATGGGGCCATTCGGGCTGGTATTTGCAGTCCAAGCAGCCACTTGCGGGCACTTGTGGCCACTTGCATCCACTCGAGTGGCTGCAAGTGGCTGCAAATGATGCAAATGGCTGCAAGTGACGCTGCTTTGGAAATTTCAACTCCGACCGGTTGAGCAACCGACCACGTGCGGCCACTTGCGGCCACTTGCCCTAGCAGCCACTTGCAGCCACTTGCAGCCTCTTGCGGCCACAAGCGGCCACTCGAGTGGCTGCAAGCGGCTGCAAATGATGCAAATGGCTGCAAGTGACGCTGCTTTGGAAATTTCAAATCCTACCAGTTGAGCAACCGACCACGTGCGGCCACTTGCGGCCACTCGAGTGGCTGCAAGTGGCTGCAAGTGGCTCAATGAAATATCCCACACCTATGCCATAGGAAAATGCCCCTGTAGCTTGGCAGTCCCCTATCGAACACTTCAAATTTGATACTGCTCAGGCAATGCATAGTGCTCCCAGTGTGGAAGCGCATAGCGGTAGCAAAATGGCTTGGCAATTGCTCAAGAAAATATGGCCATGTACATACGCAAGTATATAGTATTAAGGTGATAGGATCATGTGTATGTATAAATATATATATATATATATATGTGTGTATTTACATAAAATGAAATGTTTAGCAATCAACTATAGGGCGACTACACACTTGCTGGAACTGCACCTCCAAGTTCAACACTTGCGGGGACCCGTCCACGCCAGGGTACTGCCCACACCCAATCATCGTCGCGATCCCAGATCGTTGGGCCACCTCAGTATCAGAATTGGCAACCAAGGGGTTCTGGTTTCCCAACTTCACTTTTTCACACTTCCCTCCCTTTTTCCATTATAACTTGGCTGTAGAAGACTGATTCTGCTAAGCAAGAGGCGCCCAAGCTTCGACCACGACTTTACTGCCCTCGCCCTTTCACTTGACTCCTGAAATCACTGCCGTGAGATATCAGCATGGTGAGATGTCAGCATATGGGTTTGGCACCTGAAAATGTTGGCATGAGACTATGAATCCGGGGAAGGCCAGAAAAACCAATCACTTCACCCCTGCGAGGATTGGGAGGTGACATCTTCCGGAGGATCATGGGAATACAATACAACAAAAAACTATTTTACTTCGAGTGATCCCCACCGTGACCAACCAGAAATTCGAACATAATTTCTGGCAAATGTACTGATATTCTTTCTGGCATATCTTTTTGGCAAGGAAGAGGAGGAGAGGAAAACTTTGATGAAATCTAGAGACCTTCGGTCTCTAGATTTCATCAAAGGTATCCTCTGAAAGACTAAACGAACAGGACATGCGAGTTTATGCGAAAGAAAGGAAGCAACAAATGGAAGAGGAGACTTGAAAAGAAAGACAGGACGTAGCGAACGGAAAGGAAAAGTTGAGACAACAGGAAGAGTTTAAACAAAAGGATATAAAAGGAAGGACGTAGCGAATGGAAGGGAAGAGTTGAAACAAAAGGGAAGAAGAAACGAACGAGATATAAGACTTGAAGCGAGCGGACGGAAGTAACGCATGGAAGGGAAAAGGTGAAACGAAAGGAAAGACGCAATGAACGGAGAGGAAGAGTTGAAACGACGCGAAGAGTTGAAACATGTGGGAAGAAGTAACGAACGGAATAAAAGACATGGAACGAAAGGACAGAAGTAACGCATGGAAAGGAAGAGGTGAAACGAAAGGAAGGACGCAATGAACGGAAAGGAAAGATTGAGTTGAAACGAAAGGAAGGACGCAATGAACGGAAAGAGGGGCTTAAAACCGGAAACAGCTAAAATCGGTTTGGTTCAGCCGGTTCGCGGCTGTTGTTTGTCGACCGGGTATACGCTTGTATCCCCTTACAGGGAAGGAAAGAAAGAAATATTTTTTCGAGTTTTTCGCTTTTACCGCGGATGTTGGTAAACAATCTCGTTTTTTCCGTTGCACCGCAAATGTTGATAAAATGTTCGATTCGTATCGTTTTTTTCTGTGGATGCTGGTTAATTCCCCACATCTTTGTGTGGGGTTGTTGTTTTTTGTTGTGTACCCGTCGCCCTCCCGCCTTCCCGCCCCCTTCCGCCCGCCGCCAACACACAACTTACTCACACACAACTTACTCACACACAACTTACTCACACACAACTTGACAACCCACAACTTACTCACACACAACTTACTCACACACAACTTACTCACACACAACTTACTCACACACAACTTACTCACACACAACTTACTCACACACAA
>BGPT01002464.1:5213-20504 GCA_003297045.1 Symbiodinium sp. clade C Y103 | reverse complement strand
ACTTTGTCACACACAACTCTTTCACACGCAATTCTTTCATCTGCTGCGGTACCTATTGGGAGAAGTTGACATGTGGGGTTATCCGGTCCTATAATTTCTCGATATTTGCCATTTTTTTTGCAAACACTTGGCACTGCTTCACCAGATTTCCAGTAATTTTGGTTCGGTCCGTATCATGTTTTTCAGCCGAAGGGGAGAGATGAATTTTATCATAGTTAGATTGAACGCTTCTGTTATATTCATCCAAGTCAGAATTTTTTTGGACCACGGCCATGTTACCAGAACCAGATGATCATGTTGTAACGCCTGCCGCTGCGGATGGGGAGCTCATGGCGACATTTTGGTGATTGAGCAGCAACCTGGTGGAGTGCTGGAGGCAGCATTGTCTTGTCTCAGTGGTAGGAATCCAGCGGAGAACATGCAATGTCCAACATTCCGCAAGTTACATTCCTCTTTCTTCAGTTTGGAACTTAAAGTTTAAGAAAAAGTTGAGCTTCATTTGAGGTTTGCCCTTTTCCATAAAATCTTGGGAGTCAAGGTTTTGCAATAGCTGATACCGCGCTGCTCTCTGCGTGCATCTGTGGATTTCAACTAACAGTGTCACTTGCTAGGTCAGAGTGCTCTGTAGCTGTTCTGGAATTACGAGAACGAAATTACGTGAGCAGTTTACTTTTGCTTGCGCCTTAGACCGGCACTTTCAAAAGTTGCAAGCCAAAGATGGCTATGTTTTGCCCACCCGCCATGAAGTTTGGCCTCTTTAGTCAGACTTACTTGCTAAGGCGAGCCTGCTGAAGAAGTGTTGTGCAACTTAAGCGATTCCCTTTCTTGCAAGGTGACCTGAGCATATTTGAGCCTGCTCTTGCCATCTATTGGGAACATTTACCCTGAAGAGGGATGGAACCCTTTGCAGCTGTCACAATCTTCTTGTGGTTCGTGCGCCCTTTCATACTCCGGGTTTAGGATTACCTTGATCAGATCCAATGGTGTGAAGATGAACCGAAAGTGCATTTAGGACACAAAAGGACATCAAGTGTAATTCACGAAGATCGGAGTAGCAGATCCCAGAGTCAATGTCACCCTGCACAGCCAGCTGATAGATGCATAACATTGCTTGTGACCGTTTTGTTCGTCCTTGCTGGATTTTCGCTCTCGGGTGCCTTGCGGCTCCCAAAGGGACCGTAGCAGTGTAACACATGAATGGGAATTGTTTTGAATCCAATGAACGCTGCAGACTGCCATCCACACGGCATGCAGTTTCATCCTTGCAAATACAAACACCAAGCCAGTTGCGCGCAATGATCGTGTTCAACGCACACCTGGCGCAGCAGCCCTTTGCAGCTGATTGGAGAAAAGGGGTTGTCTGGCGCAGACACCCCAGTGACCGTATGCCTTTTCTTCTCTGTGAACGGCATGAAGAGTTGATAGAAAGTGGACCTGAGCCCAGGTTACTGGAATGGTCTTCAGACCATGACAGGGCCGCCCTCGCGCCTTGGCTTGATTGGATCATTGTTAAAATGTGTGTGCGCCGCCGTCGAACAACAAAAAGACGTGAACAGATTGTGGCACACCAGAAATTTCTAAACCATGGCTGGACAGCAGTTTGCAGACATCCTCTTGCAGCAAGGTACTCGTGAGACCGCAAAGATTGCGACTAGTAAGCTTGCTTGTATTTCTTTTGTCTAGGTAAGAATGGCAAAGCAATCTGACAAAAAGTTTCGTATCTTCGAGTAGAATCTGTTTCGAAACTCAGGGTACCACAGACATGCCACGTGTGAAGCATGATCAGTCATGGACGGCTAAAATAGCACAAAGACATGTCGCAAGATCAGTCGATGCCTTTTGAAGGTGACTTCAAATCTGTGAAAGAATTCCTGCAATGAAATCACGGCTGGCTTGCCCTCTCTTGGGCTTTAGGTTGGACGAAGCAGGATGTGTGAGATGTCGACTGCGTTTTGACATATTGAGCGTCAAAGAGACGCGAAAAAGGACATTGAGCTAAGTCGGCGACCGCAAATACAAAAATATGGTTTTATAAGGTTTGAACTCATCAACATAATGTGGTCCGTTAATATTTCAACACTTGTTGTTCCAGTTTTCAATCGAGATGATAACTCACCGTTGCCCGGAGATCCACTTGCGATCGGGAACGCGATCATCTGCTCGCAGCTTCGTTGTGAACGTGAGTCCTGGGCGTAAAAAAAAACTTGAGACACATGGGCGATGGATAACGTGGGTGACATATAGACACAAAATCCTGAATACCTTGATGCATGAACACCATAAATCTTACCTCCAAACTTGAAAAATCATTTTTTTCCTGCAAGCCCATCCTTTTCAAGACTTTAATGTGTGTCATACGTTCCTGGCAGCTCGCAGCCACTCGCAGCCACTCGCAGCCACTCGCAGCCACTCGCAGCCACTCGCAGCCACTCGCAGTACTGGCAGCCGCTCTCACAGCCACTCGCACCCACTCGCAGTACTGGCAGGCAGTCACAGCCACGCACGCCCACTTGCAGCCACTTGCAGCTACTCGCGCTACATGGCAGCCACCCACAGCCACTCGCAGCCACTCGAGTGGCCGCAAGTGGCCCCTCTAAGCGACTGGCCGCAAGTGGCCGCAAGTGGTCTCGCATGTGGTCGCAAGTGTCCGCTCCAGACAGTTCCAAGCGGGTGGCCGCAAGTGGCCGCAAGTGTCCGCTCCAGACACTTCCAAGCGAGTGGCCGCAAGTGGCCGCAAGTGGCCGCTTTCTACGATTTCAATTTCCACCCTCAAAGCAACCCCGCTGGGATATTTCTTGAAATTTCATGGCAATATTATGTCAGACCGTTCCCCTGATCTTTGCAACTTGCGGGGAGTGTCGCATATTTTTTTGAGAAGATTAGGGTCTCTGAAATTTTATGTCAAACGAAGGCCTTTCAGATTTTTTGTTAGTATTATATTTGGTTTTGGGGCTCAAGTTTGAATACTTTTGGCCAGATTTGCAAAGAACATTTTTAACCATACAATCTTCAAGTTTGCGCTTCCATTTTGGGAGCACTGTGCGCTTCCATTTTCGGAGCACTGTGCGTTTCCATTTTGGTAATTTTGGGACCGCTATGCGCTTCCATATTGGGAGCGCTATGCATTGGCTGATCAAGTATATTTCAATTTTGAAGTGGTCCACAGGGAGTTGCCAAGGGCCTAAATTTTCCTATGGCCTAGGCGGGGGTATTTCTTCAAAGTCCAAGGCATTATTATTTCAGACCGTTCCCTTGATATCTCTTCAACTTGCGGTGAGCGTCGCATATTTTTTTGAGAAGATTAGGGTCTCTGAAACTTTATGTCAAATGAAGGCCTTTTGGATTTTTTGTTAGTATTATATTTGGTTTTGGGGCTCAAGATTGAATACGTTTGACAAGATTTGCAAAAATATGTTTAATTTTTAATCTTCAATTTTGCGCTTCGATTTTCGGGAGCACTTTGCATTAGCTGAGCAGGTATAAAGTTTGAAGTGTTCCATAGGGGGTTCACTAGCTACAGGGCCCTTTGTAATTTGATTTTCTTGTGGCCTGGTGTGGGATTTTTTTGTTGAAATTTCAGGGCAATATTATTTCAGACCGTTCCCCTGATATCTTTTCAACTTGCAGTGAAGGCCTTGTCAATTTTATGAGAAGATTAGCGCAGTAGAGTTTCTGGCTGCAACCGTATGTCAGTTGAGGGCCTCTTCGGTTTTCTGTTGGTATTCTTTTTTGTTGTGGGGATCAAATTTAGATACTCTTGACAGCGTCGGCGAAGAACATGTTTAATCTTCAACTTTGCGCTTCCATTTTGGGAGCACTGTGCGCGTCCATTTTGGGAGCACTGTGCGCTTCCATTTTGCTACCACTATGCGCTTGCATTTTGGGAGCACTATGCGCAAACACACATCATCCAAACGTCTGTTGAATTTGGATCCAAAAAAAATGTAAGCTAGTGGGAAGGTGCACCCCATCCAGACTCTACTTGATAATTTCTGGCTAAATGAACTCACCGCAGTCAGTGCCACTAACACATATACAAATTAAATCTACATAATCGGCAACTACATACAGATATATGATTTCCACATATACAATGATATGCATAGAAAATCAAGGGGTCTAAAATGATGAAGGTGGAGGGGTCTGAAATGGTCCAGCTAACCATTCTACACCCTTTGCCGCGGTCTCCAGGTCCAGCCATTCCAGATCCTCAGTACTTGAGGGAAACATTTTTTGCCTGCGCGCCACACACATCTTTTGCCCGTTTGCCCGTGCGTTCGCCCGTTCGCCCGTGCGCTCGCCCGTGCGTTCGCCCGTTCGCCCGCGCATTCGCTTGCACGCCCCCTCGCACGCCCCCTTTTTCGCACGTCCGTACGCACGTACAACCCCCCCTCATACAATACGTCTTGAAATGCCTTGAAATCATCATTAGCGACCTTTTGAGTATAGCTAAGGCATACCCTATTTTCAGACCAGCCAAACGATGTTTGGATGGACATGACTGGACGATCTGTCCCGAAGACTTAAGGGGGTCACCTGCCGTTCCTCTTGGCCCCAGGAGATTCAGTGAGGAAGGACCTGGTGATCATATGTCCCGGGGCCTCTTCATGGTGAATCACGATCCTTTGCAGCAGATTGAGCTGAGAGGAGGCACTTTTGGATTTTAGATTGATGCGACATTCTTGTGATAGCCGGCTGGGCCCTTGACTTTTTCTCCTTGACAAGCCGGGGCGCAGTTAGCGATGTCAGGACAAAGAAGTCACTGTGGACATGACGCAAAGCTTAGATGGTGAAGAAGCAGCTGCGGTGGTCGAAGATTTGGTAAAGGCTGATGCCATGCAGTGGGACATGAACCTGGTCATGCAGTGGTGGTGATCTTTGCATAATCTGAAGTTAGGATTCAGGGGTCGCAACTGGGTTGTGGTATACATACAGTATATAGCTATATGGTTCCACCCTTGTTTGGGCAGGCATGAAATGGAGGTTTGAAAGGAAAAGACACCATGCAATCACACATATGTATACGCATTACACACACATATATATATATATATACACACAGATACGCACATACACAGTTGGATGCTTTTCAGTCACTATGCAGTTCTTACTCTTTTTGGATTTCACCCCCAAAGCCTGGTTTTTTCTATACCGAGGAACATTTGCAGCTTGGAAGTCTCAGAGTCCACAAGTTGGTTGGGATCGGTTCTGGGCCCTTGCGATGTGAATGGCCGGGCGCTGAGGGGTACCATGACGACAGCCACCAAGATGGGGTTCAAACGATAAGGATCGGCTCAAAAACCATCCAAAATGGTTGGCTTCATCCAGGAAACTTCAGAGCCAAAGCAGCAAAACTGGTCACAGGAAGTTTCAATCAATTTGGAGAAACTAAAGAAGGCATGGCAACTGTCATGCTACAAACAAGTGGATTTGTTTGAACATAAGATACCCCAAAATTCAATGGTTTATCATCATGTCGTCCATGAATATGGATACCCGAGAATATCACGGTCGATCATTGATAATCATTTTCCCCATTAAAACCTTTCAATTGCCAATGCATGGATACTGTAAATCATCACATTGTCACATTGTCCATAAAACTGCCAAAATTTCAGAGAATGTGCAGCAAATTGGGCAAAATACATCATTTTCATGGATAACATTGCCTCGTTGCCGCAAGAAAGTGTGCCATCAAATGAGGAAAAACATTCCCGGTTTCGCATCGCGAAGGTTGGACCTGCATGCGCTACGAGGTCAAGGGGGAGCTAGGTAGCTGGGCAGCTATGAATTTGTTACAGGGACCGCATACCCACCTCTCCTAGTGTTTTGTGGGTTGATGATTTCGTTGATGTTTTGCTGTATGATTTGATATATCAATGATTTGGTATATCAACTGTTTAAATTTATATAGTTAGTTGGTTTTTGCCGGCAAGGGGTGTATCTTATATATCATGGTCATGATACTCGTACAAAAGGAGAGCCCTTTTGGATGCTGCTCAGGAATGACTCTGCGCAAGAAAGGCTGGCAGGGATGGTTTGTTAAACGGTCCGTGTTTGGCCGCGGAACGGTCTCAGGTTTCAAGGTGCTGTCGATACCAAAATAGCATGGCAGGCTGGCGAATTCAGGACGTCACTTTTCAAGACTATTTTGGGCGACCACTGCCGGCTGACGCCTGCCTTCCCGAGCTGCGACGAGAATTTGTCGCTCGGCGATGTTTGATTGTGCCATTGTATACCCTGCAACAAATGGGGTGTTTTTTTGCAAATGCTAGAGATCGCTTGGTCTGCAAATAGGTTGCCCTGAAATTTTGATGGTTGTCATTTACCATCATGTTTCCGACAAGAACACTGTTCATGTATTTTGGAGCTACCCTCCATTTTCAGAGACTCCCACATTACCCACAGGAGGCTGCAAAGCAACAGCCTGAGTCGCTGAAGGCTGACTTGCTGAAGGGTTGGGTGTGGCGGTTTCAAGTTGATTCAAGCTATAGTAATAGGATTTCCCACAAAACATAGAAATTCATCAAATGGTAGAGTTTACGAGTCTTTTTGGTAGGATGTACCATTTTTCTGCATCTTTTTTGGGTAGCTTTTATCATCACCTGTTCCATGCCGTGAACAACGACCGGCCCTGGCAGGTTTCACATGCGTCTACAACAGACCATGGCTTCGGCTTCGGAGTAGCTTGGATGGCTGCTCTGACAGAGGCATACACAGCTTATAGAGTTATAGAGTTATTAAATGGGTTTTAAAATTTCCAAAGTCTTTACATGAACAGTTGGGTTTTCCACCTTCCCATTTTTTTCCGTTGAAGTGTCATGCAAAACAACAACGCTGGGAATGCGGCATGGTGACATGGTGAGTGCTTCTGTTCCTTCCTCAGGATGACCTTGACTCTGATGCTGGATCGGTTCACTCGGAGACTTGGTGGTTTATTTAATCATCAGCGGGTGACAGTGGATGTGATGTCAATGTTGGTAAAGCAACAATAAACCATATACCAACCATTTATGGCAAAATTGGGGATGGTTTACTATTGTTTTACTAACATGAGTGGTTTCAAACCTTTCTTCTCTTTCTGATTTGTGTCTTAAGAAAGTGCTTCCAGTGAAAAGTGAAAACTCTCAGGTGGATGCGTCAACCAACATGTGTTTGCCAGTGGCAGTAGCGGCACATTTCGAAGGGTTTGGTGCACAACCGGTGTTTCGACCCAAATTCTGGACTCACCACCGGTTGGTATGGTCCACTAATTTAATAGCGTTGAGCCATACCCATATTCTGATGATGGGCTTGTAGTAATCCCCAAACAGATGCTGAAGAGTGTGAAACCCGGATGGTAGTTCGATGATATTTACCTCATATGTCCTTTTGGCTATGACGGGGGTTGCTATACCTCCATATTTATGGCTTGTCCCTCCATATTGATTCGATGGTCATGGTCAAATGGGGTTTAAGGGAAAACCCTAACCGGAAACTCCCATATTTGATGGGACAAACCATGGTTTCCCTTGAACCAATACATTGAAAATAGATCTGGCTTGAGCTGTCCTGCTTGTTTGGCTTTCCAGGAAGTATTGGACCACTGGCCGGAGGAGAATGGTTGCTTGGCGCACCCAGAGCTTGGTCGATTTCCACTCACTCTAGAGAGTCAAAGTGGGGAACTAGTCCCTTCCCTCTAATATTAACCACCCCCATGGTATAGTCCCAGTCACAGTCATATGTGGTTTCATCCCGTGTCTGGCGGGTGGCAAGGCCCTTTGCCCGTTGTGGAGAAGCCCACGGCTCCGCCTGCGGCCGCAGCGGTCACAGCTGTCACGCCGCAGCCGAGTCGTCCACTGGAGCCTAGGGATAGGCCGGGAGCAAGGTATCATCTGGTAATTTTGGTCATGGGGAAACCAATGATAAATTGATAAACCCATGATTTTGAGGGTCCGGATTTCGAGGAGCATCCAAATATGGATGAAGATAAGGGATAAAAATCGAAGTACAAAGTCTGTCATGTTTAAACTCACTGGCTGCTGGGGCGCTGGGAAGCCTGGGCCAGGCTGGGCAGCTCAAGCCACCGTGTCTCAGGGAGTGCGGCTCGACAGCAGATTCGCGCGCCTTTCTGAACTGGGCCCCATTTTGGGACGCAAAGAGTGGGCCAAAAAATCGAATGCATCAATGAGGAGGATTGAACTTTTTGGAGAAGTCCCTCTTTTGATTTTTTTTGGGTCCTCCAATTTTTTCGATGTGAGTTTCCCCCAACCACACATGTTTGGGGCTAGAACATCTCAGCCGATGGATTTCTGTCAAGGTATGGCTGGCCACAGATTTCCCCATTGACATGGAGCAGTTTGTACCAGTCCCTTGGATCCCATGGAGGCCGACCCGTGGTGTGCCATTGTTTCAGATTTAAGCAGCAACAGTCAGACCCCACCAGCCCAAACTTGGGGTTTATACCTGTAAAAGTTGTAAAACTCGGAGTTCACCAAGGAACAAAGATGTGAAATTTGGGAAGTTCAAGAGTAAAACTATGTAAAACTCAATGTAAAATTGGCGATTTCACCAGTTTAAAAGATCAACAGCTTAAGATTTCACCAGTAAATAGGGATTCGTTCAATCGCAGCCTAGCCCGGTTAGTCGGGCCGAGGTGCTGGAGACCTTAGCCGTGGAGCATAGTCCCATGAAACGGCTCAAGGCATCAGAGACCGGCGTCACCTGATGGGGATATATGGGCTATATGGGGTTTCTTAAAAATTGGAAATTCTCAAGTCACCATCAGGTTTTTTCAATCTTGTTTCATGGTCATCCATGACTTGGATCATTTGAGTTTTTTGATAACTTAGGAAACCTCGACAGAAATCTAAAGAATAGATGTCTATGTACCGTGAAAATATAGTGATTTCATGGTGATTTTGAATGAGATCTAACTGATCTAAACAACAACCGTGATTTCATCAGAGATTCATACTGGGTAAGTTGTAACGACTGGAATGATGAAAAATTGGATTGGGGTAGCCATCCCGAAACAACCAAACTTTTCAGGTCAATAAATCATTTTTTATTTACCCAGACAAGGAGGATACAGATAGACACTATGCTTTTGGATGGTGCGGAGATGTAAGATGAGTCGAGTTTGATGGAAACAATGAGGGTATGATCAAGTAGAACGGGGGCGACCCAAACTGAGATTCCACTGGACTTGTAGTCGGCATATGGTCTTGATACGTTCCCAGCTTACACACCCAAAGCTGGAGCAGCTGTGGAAGTTCAGCTTTCAAACTAGACTACACTAGTGGCCTTCTATTGTTTAAACAAGAAACATGCAATTCCTACAGCGCTTTGCCTATAGTTTCAGCTAGCCAGTGGGCCTTTTGCCACTTTGAATTGTGTACCAAAAAAGTATTACGGCTTGGTGGCCCAAAGGTCGAAATGTCCAATTCCCATGGTCACAGGGACTTAGTTTTCCATTCTTGCAGGTCATTCTTCTTGGGGTGGCATAGAATTGTTCTCAGTATGCTCTACGTCTTTTTGACGATTGCAGGAGATCATTGAAAGCCAAAGCTTGAAGGATGCGGCAAAACGCGCCCGACAATCTGCAGAGGAGGACGGAAAAAAAAACGCCGCGTCGTTTGAAAGCCGGTAAGCCGCGCCATTTATTTTCGGTTGATATACCAATATGGAAGTTTCCTAAAAAGGGGGTACCCCCAAAACATCCAAAATTAAAACATTTCAGTATCGAAAGCCATGCTTTTGGATCCCCCATTTTAGGAAACCTCCATATTTTCATGGACAAAACATGATGAACCCTGATGTATTGCTGGTCAAAGCACCATCATTTGGCCTCAGGCGGCTAGACATGGCGAGCCAGAAGGCAAGGTGTGGCAACTTCAGCGACAGATCCCGGAAGCAGTGGAGTTAGTTACCAGGACATTAAGCTGGACCCTGAAAATCATCATTTTTTTTCGAGGTACGTGCCCCATCTTTTCGTTAGGCGACGCGGGTGGTGGCCATGTGTTCCCCGTCCGCGCTGCTGTGCCTGTGAACTTAGCCATTAAGGCCACCATGCATATGGAGGCGTGGGCATGGGAATCCACCAGAACTTTGGATTTTACCAGCAAATCCAGCAAGTATGGAATCGAACCAAGGAAAATCGTCCTTGAACAAACGCAAAAATGTTTGTTTCACCTTAGCAACAATATGGTCCCACCAAACATAGGGATATTTGACCACAGAGAATTGAGATTTAACCAACAAAATGGAGGAGACATAATGCAGCGTGGAACATCAACTAAAGCGGATACATATCACATCGGCATCTTGTTGGAGGATGCGAACGAAGTAACGAAACTCCATGAATCTGCCGGCCAGGCTTTTACCTTGACATCAACAGCAGCCAGCATCTTCCAACTTCCTGAAGGCACATTAAAGAAAAGCCATCAAAACTTAACGACTGGAACCCGAAAATGGTGATTTTGAATGGGGATATTCTAGGATAGATAACCAACACAACAAGGTAACTAACGTGAATCCTGGATTCTTTTTTGCAACCTCTTCGTGTTTTTTTTACCTAAATCCACGAGTGTAGATCGTAATTCCGGTTGACATTTTATAGCAGGTTTCCACCAGGGTTATGCGACCTGAAACCTTCGCAGGTTACAAAGAGGTTCCTCGAAGTCAAGCACAAAAAACTGCGAGCCGTTGCTTGACTTCTTTTTTTTTTAATGCTGCAGCCTTGTTGTGCTTGGGTGACTGCAGTGTTTTGTTCGTACTGTCAGGGACTCATGGATGTGTCAAACAATCATCCTGCGAGTGTGCAAGTTGTTCTTTTCTGTGAGATTAGGTGCCAAGAAGCGTCACTTGGATGAAAATACACGTGTCAGGAAGGGCTGGGGATAAAAGCAAGGTTTTCTTCAACTAGGTTTCCATGAGAAGCAAGGGCTGGGCACAGAGTGGGACGACGCAATGGAATTCACAAAGCTAATGCAAGGGTTTTGATTTTCTATATACAACTAGAATGTATATAACATTGTAGGCACTTTGCATACCACGAGACCACTGGTAAAATCCAGCTGAACAACAATTAAGGCATGCTCATCGCAAACCTTGCATTATAAATTCATCAAAAATTGAAGAAGTTATACTATTGAATTGAATACACGTATGTTTAATGACATAAAAATGAAACAAATCCTACTTGGAGGGTTAAAATCTGCATTCTTGTCATTCATTAATCATTCATTACTTAGTTATTAATCATCATTATTCTCATCATCCTCTTTATCCTTATCATTTCTCGTCCATCGTCCATTATCCATTCTTCGTCCTCCTTTATCTTGGGTTTTATCCTGCATCCTCCATCCGTTCTCCGTTCTTCGTTTTTCCGTCCTCCATCTTTTAATTTCTGTCCTTTAATCTCGATTTTTTACTTTCCCTCTTCCATTTTCTGATATTCTATTTCCGTCCTCCGTCTTCTTTCTTCTATTCTTCGTCCTCCATACTTTGCTAATTAATTAGCGCTAATTCCACAACGTACAATCATAAAAATCAATTAAGTAATTTTTTGCTGATATTCTTTTTTTGTCTAAGGATTATCGATTGTACTAGCACTAGGGTTAAGTCGTATTAGCTTGTGAAAATCGTATCGGGAGGCCGTGCGCCTGGAAAAACTTCGATTTTGACATCATTGCAATGCCTAAGAACTGTATGATTTTATTGTTTTGGGGCCGTGCGCCTGGAAAAAGTTCAATTTTTTAGTAATGTGACAATTTTTTAGCGATTATATTTGATCATTTTTTCAAGGGGGCACGCTGGTTGCTGCTTGCCTACTGCTTGCCTGCTGCTGAGTCCTTCTGCTGGTGCTTGTCTGCTGCTGCTTGCCTGCTGCTGCTTGCTGCTGCTGCTGCTTGCCTTGCTGCTACTTGCCTGCTACTGCATTCCTGCTGCTGCTTGCTTGTTGCTGCTTGCTTGCTTTTGCTTGCCTGCTGCTGCTGCTTGTTTATTGCTGTTTGCCTGCTAACGCTAAATAGGGCGATCGAGAAAATATTTTGCATTAATGGTTTTAATAATAGGAGGAGGCAAATAAAAATAGGAAATAGAAATGGTAATAATATGCAAATAATAATAGGCAAACAACAACAATAACAACTAAGAAAGAGGAGGCAAGTAGAAATAGATATGAAATAATAGATAAATAATAATAATAGGTAAAAAAAAATTGATAGGATAATATGGAAAATGCTTATTTTTAAATTGAATTAATAGGATTCTTCGAAAAAAATTGATTTTGATAATAATTTAAATAGAGAATTATATTATCGAATGTAATTAATATTATAATGATTAATATTATAATAATTTATTTATATCTTTATATTTATTTGATACATTAAAAAAAATAATAATTTATTAAAAAAATTAATAATTTTTTAATATAGATATATTTTTATTATAAATGAAATTATTTATATTTTGATATTTTTTGGATGGAATATTTAATGAATTTTTTATGTTGATATTATTTTATAATAATTAATATAAATAATTTCTTTAAATAAAATATAAAAATATTATTATTTCAAAATAAGATCTTGAAAAAATATCTATTAAATAATATATAAATCATTGTAGTATTTTTTTTAAATGATAATTATAAATTATAGTCTTTAATAATGATTTATAATGAATTTATTTTATAATGCAAAAATCTCATATATATATCTTATTTATTTATTTATTTATTTATTTATTTATTTTTTTAAAATATTTTTTTTATAATGAAATTATATATTTATTCGATAATATAGAAATTATTTATATCGATATCTTTGAAGAATGCCTTATAATGATACTGAAATAATTCCCAAATAATATATTTAATTATTTTAAGAAAACAATATTTTAGTAATATTTTGCAATGAAATTCCTATATTGATATTACTATATTTTTCTTTATTCAATAATATTCTGGAATGGTAATTTGCAGCGGCAGGCTCTAATAAGACCTTGCAACGGAATTTATAATAAGATCGGTCTATCCATTATAAATTTATTTTTTATTATATTTGGAATTACAAAAAAATCATTGGGAAAACGGTAATTTTGAATTTTAATATTTAATATTTTCAATAAATAAAAATATAATTCGAAAAAGAAAAATATAGGAATTATAATATGATATATATATTTATGGGTTTATGTGGTGATTTGGGTTGGTGGTTTCGGGGGTCTGGGATTTTTTTTTTCATGTTGTCTGAAAAATCATATTTTAAATGGTCTAGAGAAATTACTTTATTTATTTTTTTTTTTTAAATATGGATATTTGATTGACTCTTGGAAAGGAGGAAAATTTGGTGCAGATTTGATAGAATTTTAATCTTATTTATTAGCTGGGAGTACCTTAAACATGATTTTCTTGAGATTCCTTGATGAATGAATTGAATGATCTTTTAATTGCGGGATTCCTGCAGATTTCCTTGCAGGTTTCTGGTACGAAAGAACATATTGGTTTCCTTGAATTTAAAAATCAATATCCAGGCCATTTGCATCAAAATAACGTCCTGAAAAAAGGCTTTTTTGTTGAGCAGTCCGCGAATGGAGCCATTTTGGAGGTACAGATTTCCTGTAGATTCCCGATACGAATTCCCGATGAATTTTTTATAAACTGACCTTTTTTTGAGATGTAACATCTTGCAGATTTCCTGCAGGTTTCCTGCAGATTTCTGACAGGACAGGATATATCAGAAAGCTGCACGAAATCTGCAAGATTTTGTATCTAAAAAAATGAATATCTTGTTGAGCAATCTATAAATATAAATATAAATATACATATGAATATGAATATAAATATATAAATATAAATATAAATATATAAATATAAATATAAATATACATAAAAATAAAAATATAAATATAAATATCTATATAAATATGAATAATTTAAAATATCTATTTTAATAAGGATTATATATATATATAAATAATTTTGAAATTGATTTATTTATTTATATTTGATAATTAAATCATTTTAATAAATATATCCAAATATATATATATATAAGATTTTATTTCATATAATTTATAAAATTGAATTTAGTAAAATATTGAGAATATAAATGAAATCATTATTGTAATATTGGAAGAGGAATAAAAAGATCTAATAATTATAATAATAACTTATTCCAAAAAGAAGAATATATTTCAAAAAATATCAAATTAATATTAAAATAATGAAATTATTTGAATTTCATTTGAATCAATTATATTAAATAGAATTTAATATAGTCTAATTATTCATCAATTATATTATCGATACATATATATATAAAACCTAAATATATATTTTTCAAATGTGTAAATATATAATTCAAATATGTATATATATATATAATTTAAAAATTTTGTATATATACAATAATTTGTACATAATATATTAAATATGATATATCAAATATTGAAATATATAAATATATTATATCATGATCTATATATTATAGATTATGAATTAAAAAGATTATGATATAGGCAATATTAAATATTATATCTTTGATATTTTGAATTTTATATTTCATATATATCTTGTCTATTATCAATCATTATATATTATATATTATATTTTATATATTATATATTAAATACTATATATCATATATTATATAACATATATCAAATATAATATATAACATATATTTTACAAAATAATACATATAATATATATAATATATTGAATATATTATACATCAAATATTGCATATTAAATATTATATATTATATATTATATTTTATTCATTATATATTATATTTTATTCATTTTATATCAAATTATAAGATATGATGATGAATCGAATATTTTCTAATATATAATATATACTATAAAAAATATACTACATAATATATAAAAGATAAACTATAATATATAATATTCAATTTAATATATATAATATCCAAAATAACACATATATTATATAAAATACAATATATAATATAAAAAAAATCTACTATAACATATATAATATGTATATATTTTTTAATTTTATATATAATAAAATATCTATAAAAATATCTATTATATTATATTTTATATATTATATATTATATATTATATATCATATATGATAAATTATATTTGAAATTATATATAATTTGGATTATATATCATATATCATATATTATATATTATATATTATATTTTAAATATTATATATTATATTTTAAATATTACATATTATATATTATATATTATATATTATATATTATATATTCTATATTATATATCATATATTATATATTATATATTATATATCATAT